>OVBJ01002403.1:0-18213 GCA_900406535.1 Noccaea bulbosa
TAGCATTAGCTACGTCGCTTTGCAAACGTCGAGTTGGCTTGTTTGTGGGTATGTAATTAGATCTCCTGGGCTGTAGTATATAATATCTCTCCAGTTATTTGCTCTATTGAGATTGAAAACCCACCCGACAGCTTCTGACCTGACCGAGAAATGTGAACGTCCGCAAATACAGAAATCATTGGCACCGCATCGTCATCGTCGTCAAATTATATTTCCGGCATTTCATGGAGAAGTATGCAGACATGATTCCTTCCGTTCCTTATTTTCTACACATGGTATGTGCATAGTCTTAAAGTCATTGTATAGCTTTGTGATTTTTCATGTCTAACATCAGCCTCCATTTTATCAACATGTATAGGTCATGGAGAGCGTCAACAAATATGATGTAGGTATCCTGAGAATGTTGTATGGCAGCATGACTGTAATATATACAACTAAGAACTCTTTAAATTTCATAAGCGATATTAGTATAGAGGAGATGTTAAAATTCTATTTTGAGCTAAAGGAAACTCTTTAACAGTTGCGATTGTTAGCAATCATTCTTTGGTACCTTTACAAATCTAATTGCCACAGGTTTAAGAGTTGCGACTAAAGAATAAGTTGCGATTGTTACAAAGTAATTTTGGAGACTATAAAAATGTAGTTTTCATATCACTAACATTTCAGAGTTACGTAAAAAGAAAAATAAAAAAAAATCAATGGAAATGATTATGACCACGAAAGTTCACCTATTTACAATTTACTAAGGTGTTTTCCCACGCAAGTGTGGGATTAAATTTGTTAAATTATATAAATTGATAGTATATTTTTTTGTTTTTGTTTTTAGTATTATTTTTATTTGGAGATGATTAATTGGATTTCTTTTATATGCCTTGCTACATATCAAAACATAATTCAAATCATCTTATTTATCTTACATTTTATTTTTACTTCTTCTTTTCCGATTTCTTATTACTATTTTCCATTTTTTTTTTTCTTTTGAGCGTCATCCTTTTATCCATCTTCCTCTTTTTTTCTAGAATATATTTGTCTTTTTAATTTCCAACTTTTTCTTCATGGATTTTTGTTTTTTCTTATTGCTTTCACTAATCTTCTCATTCAATTCTTCCCCTATGAAACAAACCACACAATCCTATCATTGTTTTCCAGACCTTTCACTTGATATTGCAATGGTGCTATAATACTTAAAGAACAAAAGCTAGAGAAGACAATATAAGCGAGCAGCAACAATCACAGTGGCCTTAGATCAATACTTTCAACCATTATATACTAACATACCATATATTATAATCCCCTTGAAGAAACGTTAGTCGAATGGATGTACTTTAAGTTGTTAACCATTGAGATTTATGTAAAAGTCAAAATATATTTACCTAATGGTACTCTTGGTGGTCTTAATTAATAGTATGACTTACCTGCAAATCATAAAATATTTGTTTAAATTTTTTAGTTCAAAGTGTAGATATAAATTATATTTAATTATTTACAGAAAAATGAAGAAAATCATCAACATCAACTTAATTATTTGTTTTTGTCATTAAGCCATTACCTTCCAAATGCCATCACTGGCCAGGAGGAGAACATCTGTCTGGCTATCTACAGTAGCATCTCTTATGTCAGGCTATGAACTCAGATGCGTCTCTGATGATATCAATTCACACGTCAAAACTTAAAATCATCAGCCACGACTCCTTCCTCTGTCTCGTGGAAGAAGTCCTCAACTTAAAAATCACTTGGCAAAATAATAGTATCCCAAAAAATCTGTGGAGAATCCAATGTAGATGTTTTCGTTCAAAGAACAAAACTCATTAAAACTAATACCAAAAATTCGAAGCACCAAACCATACAACCCAATACAGTGAAGAACATATTCTCACTAAAAAACAATGGCCAAAAAGTCAGAAACTCTATTTCACAATTGCCATAAACGAAGAACATTGTAGTTCATCAAAACTGTGTTTTACCATCACCAACCAAGAACACCTCTCATAACAATCAATATAAAAACCGAAANTTGCGGCATATGGAATGAAGAATCCAAAACGATATTTATAAATCCAGAGATTAGGGTTTTTCAAAATTGAGTGTGTCGTAGCACATATCCAATTAAAACTATGAGGGTTTTGTGAGCCTTTTTTTTTTTTGTTAGACTTAATAAATTAAATTTAGTTATTTAAACAAAGTGATATAATTGTAATAGTATAGATTTAAATTGCTATTTAAATTTTTTATATAAATTGTTATTTAAATTTTTTATTTAAATTGTTATTTAAAATTTTTATTAAGGATATTAAAGTCATTTTAAATCTGAGAATGAATGAGATAACTTCATTTTCTAAAATTACTTCGTAAATAATAGTATAGATCCCAAGATACTCTGACTTTTTGTTCCAATAATTGCAATTGAAAACTTAACAAAGTTGGAGATACACTTGTATGCAATATTTGTTCAGATCACAACGTTATATATTTCTGTAATTGTTAATCTTTTCCATATATGTTTCACTGAAACAATAAAGAAAAGTTTATAATTAATTGATGAATTAAGTAAAAAAAAAATATTTGTTTCTTAGGTATCGATAATGATGGTACTGATACAACAACTTTTATAATGTTTACGAAGATGTAACAAAGTTTAGACATCTGTCTGCAAGATATAATTCAGAGCATCTCCAATGGTTCATGCTATATCTCATTGCAAATGGCAAAAAAATTGCAATAGCATTGGATTTCTCTCAAATGATTCATGCCATATTTTTTTTCTAACTTATTATTAATTGTTAAAACTACATAATTTCTTCAAATTTTACAAATTGAATCATTTTTTCTTCTTGCAAAAGCATCCACAATTATAATATTTTTATTATTATTATTATAATATTAAAAAATACATCACAATATAAAAAAAATATAAAAAGATAGATTTTAATTTAATCCTTTTCATTTGAATATTTTCCCCATAAATGATCAATTAACACATCTTGAAGTGAAATATGAACGTATTTATCTTTGATTTTTCTAAAACGAGCATGAAAATTTTGGAACTGAATATTATCATCTCCAGCTTTGTCGACTTCTGGAAGTGTAACTTCTCTTTCAACTTCAATTGGTGCATTGAGATCACGCTTATCTTCGATTACCATGTTGTGTAAAATTATACATGTATTCATAATGTCATGTAAAAAGCAGAATCTTCATGCATATATTCAAGCTGAACAAACCCGAATTTTACAAAAAAAAGCTGAACAACATGATCCACCGCAACCTACATCATTTGGACAATATTTGGATAATTTTGGTGGATTTGAAAGTGATTTAGGAGACTATTAAATCACTGATCTTTGTTGTATTAGATTTGTTTTATGTTTAAAAAAAAAAAATCAGTATTTTTAAAAATAATTTTAAGTTTATTATGGTTATGTTATCACATTTTTTATTAAATAAATATTATTTATATTTTTGTAGAGTTATGAATATTTTAATATATTAAAATAAATCATAATAAAAATAATTTAACTGTTAAATTAAAACTATTTATAAATTAGTATTGAAAGACTAATTTATAAATAAAAATGTTTAATGGCAAAATGACATATGGTATAATCTCATGCTAAACATAGATGCAAAAATAGCATGATGCTATTTTGCCTTAGCATTTGCTCTAATGGTATTGCAAATGCTATGGTAAAATAGCATACATGCTAAATGCTATTTTAGCATGGAGTTAGAGATGCTCTCAGATCGAGCACTGTAAATTTAAATTTACTGCAAATGTGTATTTTAAACCATTTAGTTTTACATATTAATAATTAGGTTTTATTTTTCTTTAACAGCAAGAGAACATCAATAGATTATCGTTGGCATTTTGAGTGAAAATCTTGTTGGCCATGAATTTTATTTTATTGTTAGATTAAATTGATTTAAATATAGATCCACTTACTCGTATCACATTCATAGAAACAAATAAAATTAAACTTATCTCTAATAAGGTAGTTTATAATTTTAACTTTTTTTAGTAACAATATAAATATATATATATGACGGTATTATATCCGATAATAAAGACATCTGGCAAAGTTAAAAATTGAAATATTATGTTTAGGAGAATACAAATGACCAAGATACCCATATCATTTTTACTTACACCTAGAAAATAACATATCAAGATAAGTCATACAGTAAAACCTCTATAAAATAATATTGATGAAATTTTGATATTTATTAATTTAGCAAGGTATAAGATATTAGTCAGATACTAATTTATCAAGCGATGATTAGACTGAAAAATTAAGTTAAGATTAAAAAATTCTATTAATTAACGAAGATATTAATTTATCAGAATATTAATTTATAGAGGTTATATTGTATAAATTTTTGATTAGAGGAAGTTAAAAAAATCAGAATGGTGTATTCTTTTTGAGCTGAAAGATAATAAAAAGATTAAATAATGGAAAAATGACAAATGACAAGAAATACTTTTCAATAATTAATATAATGATATTTCTCTGTGTAATTAAACATTACAAATATGTTCTACAACTTAAACGCAATTTTGTCCATGATATTTCTAAACATTAAAGACTAATTAGATGGTATTATGGGTCTGAATGGTTGTGGTAGCTCTAAATTTTTTGCTGTACAATTTAGGCTGTAGATTTTTTTGGCTATGGTTGTATGTTTAAGTGTTGTAGGATTTTTTATTGCATATATTGTATCATTAAATATTAGATATTAGATATGAAATATTAAAAGAAGAAAAAAAATATAGAAAGAAAAAAGTGAAAAAATGACGTCCAGAAGAGAATAAAGAAAGAAAAGATATAAAATTCTCAAAACTATAAATAGTTTGCTCTATAAATTTTGATTTCCAGAGCTAATATATTTCATTTTTTAGTTTTTTTTGTTTGAACTGTACGTTTTGAAGCTATACCATGATTGATTTGTAATTACAATGTATAATGTTTTTTGGTTGTGTAGAGCATCTACCGCTCTCACCAGCCACCTCCTATGATTTATAATAATTTTCACATATATTACTATAGTGTTATTAATTATATTTTCATTATGTCCAATTTTTTGTAATCTATTGTAAAAAATTCTATAAAAACTTTTTCAACAAAACGAGCTCACGCGCGATTTCGCACGGGTTCAATTCCTAGTATTTAACAACGTGCTACTTTTGCTGCTCCGGATTCTCAAACATGCTGCCGTTTTACATCTGTATATGAGAAAGGAGTGCATGTCTGCCTTAAAAAATATGGGTGGAGGGTGAAAGAACGTGGACATGTAATAAGAAGATAACGTGACATAAAATAAACGATATTTTTGCAACATGGGTTATGGAGATTTTTCCAGACACAAAGAAAAACAATATAACGAGACTTAAAATTATTTTGCAACATTTTGAAGAGATGTCCTGCATAAGAAAACTGACAGGTGATTTTGATGATTTGAAGTCTCACTGGAACCATTTCCTGACTTGTCCAGTACTCTGTTGCTTTTGTGGGCCGGTTTTGGCTGATGACTTCTGCGAGAACTTAGATCTGTATTGCTCAATCAACATATCGAGCTTGTCCACAACCTCTCCACCACCTTGCTTCTTCTTCTCCTCCTTCTGTTTCTCTTTCTGTCTCTTCCTCTGCCCATTCAAACTCTCTTCACCTCTGACCTCCCCAAGCTTCCTCTTTCTTGGTACATCGCTCATATCTTTGGACATCTTCTTCGGGTTTGGCTTCTCAGTTGCCTCTTGCTGTTGTTTCATCCCTTGGCCTTTCTGGTTTGAAGGCTGTTCTTGTGTGCGTGTAGGTCTCGTCCTTCTCTTGTTCCTTGCATCTTCTTTCACCGAGAGGCTCTTCTCATCTGATTTTGCATCTTCTCTCCTCTGTTCACGTGGGCGCATAGGTCTGTTCCTAAACCCGGTTGCATTCTCCTCCCTTGGACCAGTGCTGCCCTCTGCCTGTACCTCGCCATTTGCCTGCTGCTCCTCAGATTCATCGTTTCTATTGCGTTGTTGCTGAAACCGTTGCTGCGTTTCGTTTCGTTTCTTCAGCGCCTGGACATTTTCAAGAGCAAATTCTATAACAGGGCGGTGTTGAGAACCAAATGTCTCTGCAAGAAAAGCCAAAACGATGATCGTAATATGAGATTGTGATCCCTGGATTTCACTGAATCCTATATCATATTTTACATGGATTTGTTATCTGTCATAGTGATATCAGTCTCATCTTATGGCAAGAACAAATGAAAACCTCTCTAAGAAAGTTGTCAAAGCTTGATGGAAAATTAGCTTTCAGCAACGAGATTTACCAGGATTGTTGTTAAGTACTCTCAGGGCCACAAGAGCATGCTCATGCTCTGTGAACTCTACAAACGCAACTCCACGTGAGTGATTGTTCTTCGTATCAACTGTACCCTTCTTTTTATCTTTTAAGAACTTGATCTGCATTGAAAAGAAAGAAACCAGATTCAGATAAGAGAACTATGTTTGTCTAATAGCACAAAGGCAACAAAAATATGTGACCTGTCGAATGGTTGGCTTCTGCTTTGTAGCTCGTGAGATAACAGCTTTAACTAAGATCACTCGTAGTTGATTCTCTTTCATGGACTTTGGCACATTATAGATGATAATCCTCCTTTTAGATACATGGAAGTTAGGAGACTGAAGCTTCATCATCTTCTTTGCATGCAATCTGCTGAGGACAACCACACATGCTCAATCTATTCTCATCCCACATCACTACTCACTAGACAGTAACACGCATATATAAGAAAGTAAGGCAAAAACATTTTACCTTCGTCGCCTGTTCATATCTTCTGCAGATACACCCTCGGCAGCAGGTGTACCATCAAAAATATGACCTTCCTGTGATGAATACAAGTACATGTTTAAAGAGCATGCAAAGATTACGACTTTTCCAGAGATTTTGTGAGGACCGAGAGAAGTCTGTACCTCAGCAAGATTAATGTTCCGATGGTCACGATTCTTCTCCTTTGTTTTTTCGAGTCCTATGTTCTGTGCAGATTTCTTACTCACAGCTCTCCTAACGTCCAGTTGCCTGCCTTTAAGAAGAACACCGACACCTGAGGCAGTGCTGGCAGCTGAAATGGCTGCATCTGATGCTTCTGCTGTTTTGAACTTGAGAAAAGCAGTTCCTTGTGGTCGTCTGAGAAAGAAGACACAAAGAGAGACAAACTATGAAGCTTTGGATTTGGGGAGATACCAGAGTCAGAATTTGCTTATAGGATTGAATGAATTTTAAAAGCGTAGAAGGATGCATACTTTGTGACTCGGTGGAGAACTAGGTTAAGAGTATCAACTTCCCCAAATACAGCAAACCTCTGTTCGACTTCGTCCTTACTAACATCAAATGGGATGTTGCCTATAAATACCGTTCTCTCAAAATCCTCATCGTCCTGCGTTTCTTTAGTCGCCATCACTTTAGTTTTACTAGATTTCAACGGTTCAGAGACACCAGAGTCAGCGACAGCCTTATTTGACGAATCCTCTTTCTCTCCATCATGAGAAGCAATAGAACCTTTTGAAGACGCAAGCAAGTTCTTAAGCACATTTCTCGCAACATCTGTTTCCTCTTCAAAATTCACATTGGTTCCAGCATCTTTCTCCAGTGCATCAGATTCACTCGGTTTGTTACTGCCGTCCTCTTCCTCCTCATCAATATCATCTCCTGAAGATTGGTGGCTTTCGACAGCATCATCAACCTCCTCCAAATCAACACTACTGTTATCACTGTCCCCATCACTTTCATTTTTGTCACCTGCCAAGGTTCACGCCAAGAAGTATAAAAATTCTATTAGCAAGAGAGAATACAAAAGTCCGGCCACAGACTGTATTTAATTCCCTGTTTATAAATCCCAGGCATTCAGTTTAAACGTGTCAATAATATAATATCAGATCTCAATATATAAAATAACTACAAAAGTTTAAAACCATTAGGTAAGCTATTAATATTCCCAGCAATAAAAAACAATATGGTAACATACCATCTGCTGGAGCAGTAGCGGCATCAGCAGCACCACTGTAAAGATTCTTAGGTACAGCCCAGTCTACAGCTATAGGTCTTTTACTAAACATGTGCCCGTTGAAATTTTCAATTGCCTGAGGATTGAAAAACAAATAAGACAATTGATCTGAATCGAAAATGACCAAATCAAGATACCCATGTTCCTGAATCTTACCTTTTCTGCGTCTCTCTTACAAGTGAATTTGACAAATGCAAAGCCCTTGGGTAGCCTGCCATAATATTCCACTAAATGAGATTAGTATACATTGATCAATTCATAATCAAGATGAGTACTCAGACGAGTAAGAAGTAAGAACATACCCAGTTTCAAGATTTTTAGGAACAAAAACATCCCAGACAAACCCTACTGCCGAGAAGACCTGTTTGATTTCACAAGGTTTAGCCTGCAAATTCCGAGAAATTCATGAGAAAAACACAGCTTTATTTATGAAACTGTAGAAATAACATAAACTCCGATTATAAGAACCTGGAAAGGAAGATTTCGGATAATCAGTTTCCACTTCTGAGCCTTTGAGCCCTGCCTCGAACAAAAAAAATCAAGAGTTCGTGAACTGTTCCGAATGCTAATAAGTTAACTTGTCCATAGAGGTATAAAGGGTGAAAAGCAAGTAATGTTCACCTCCCCACCGAGCTGACGCGCCCAAATGAAATTCCCCTTTATCTCTGTGTGATGAAGTGCTGCAACAGCAGCACAAGCAGATTTGACACTCGTAAAGAGAACAGCTGATGCATCTGCCCTGCATCCGTCTTGGGTAAGACCTGACAAAAATAACAGAATAGTTCTAGCGCTTAATGAATGCATCAAAATAAGTTTATACCTACATGCTGACAGTAGTGGTATTTAACATGTTGAAAAGGTGTCTTGCAAATTCTAGTCAGATACCAGAAAGGGTATGTGCACACAAGCTTTAAGGATATATGATGTGACACATATGTTAACATCATTTACGAAATGCAAACCTTGTACTAAAAAACATGACTGGAGTCATGCAAACAGGCATTTGCCTCCAGTTTATTTACAAGATTCTTACCATTTTGTTGAAGCTCTTCTTTGGGGAGGGGATATCTGACAGAGCACACAGTGCCAATTTCTTTAGCACGACTATGGACCACCTCTGCCATCTCAGCATTAACAAGGCCACCAAAGATTACAGTTCTTGCAACTCTTCACCACCAGAAAAAAAAAAAAAACATACATGTAACTTTAACGATACTCGTAGAATATATGTATTTCAAATCTATTAAACTATACGCTTAATATCCAATCAGATAGTAAGATATTATTTATACATAAACAAAAATCAGCAATTCAGCATGTTATTCTAAAAAGTAAAAAACCATACCTTTGCTTATCTGAACATGTTTCTTTATCAGCTAAATCAACATGAAGCTTTGTAGGCTTTTTGCGCTCAATCGGCTTCTCTACTTTTTTTTCGGGTGGAGGAACTGATGCAAATACAAATTTAATAATACGAGAAACGAGAACCAAACTTAATTACACTCAGAAACAAAATGTAAGCAAATCTCATACCTTGCTCGTCTGTCTCTAGGATTAAATTGCCCTTATCAGTCTCTGCCTGTGAATTATCAGGTAAAGAGATCCCTAATTCGAAAAGAAAACAAAAAAAAATAAGAAACTGGTGTATGTCAATGAATATGTAATGTGGAATGCTGAGATGACACTATGACAGTAAAAATGGAACCTTTAGATTCCAAAAGTTTACTAACACTAACCTTCGGCTGCTTTGGTACGACGCTGTTGAAGAGAAGGCCGATGCGCGGCCTGTTTAACTGTAACCTTACGGCCCCCAAGAATAGAACCGTTCTTCAGCTCAATGGCACGATCAACATCTTCTGGTAAAGCACTGCAGAGTAGCAAGCATATGTGAATACTCAGTATGAGAATATTTGATTTTTCAACAGATGAAGTGTAGCTTACAATTTAACAAACGCAAAGCCTCGGTGTTCATTTGATCCTGTAAATAAGAAATAAGAAACAGGGGAAAAAGGGAAGATTAGCTTTTGATAAGCGTAAGACCAAAAAAGTGATGAACGTTGATTTCGAATTCACTCACCTTTGTTTGTGACCAAAAAGCAACGCCTGACGGGACCAACGTCGCTGAATGCTTCTTCAAGCTGAAACATTTGGAAACAAAACAGTACCTCTACTAAGAATTTGAAGAAATACATTGGATATCTGTGAGAGTTAATTCATATAATCGATTTTTACAATTCTCCAATGCAAACCCGAATCAACAAAGTGTCACCGGATTCTAGTAACAAAAAAGAATCATTCTCTGGAGAATCAAGGCAATGAATAGAGAGCGAGAAAGCAGGTACCTGAGCGTTGGTGAAGGAATAAGGCAAGCCAGAGACGCATACAGTGGCAGCAGAGTGTTCAGATTTTTCTTCTCCTTCTTTTCTCTCTTTCTTATTTTTACCCATTGAGATGATACCTTAGAATCTAGAGAAAAACTACCGAGAGATTGAGATTCGGACGATTTGAGTTGCAGAGAGAGAAAGAGGGCTGAAAAACTGAAGATGTGAAGAAGAAGAAGAAATCTAGGGTTTCTTTACTAAACCACTAAACCCAAGCCAATTGGCTAAACCAGATAAAACTACACCGACACCGACTGGCACAGTTTCGGTTGGGTCGGCTCAGTTTTTTTACGGTTATTGTCGGCCCCTTTTAATTTGGTTGGTTAATCTTTTATTGCATCGAGAACCGAAACCAAAATCATAGAAGGCTATAGAACCAGAACCATTAGACGAGGGGACTCAATTACACAACTTGGTTCATCTCTTAATAGTTAAAACAGAAAAAAACAGATCGAACACCCAATTAAAGTCAAATCCCAAACAAAATCCATCTTTTGGACCTACCTAAAAATATGGCAACAAAATCGAATAACTGTTCTCCGATTTACCAAAAATTCCACGGTTCGAACCGGTTATGATCGGTTATCAAATCACTTCAGTACTTCACCTTGTGAACAAGCTCTTGATATCTTCCCTCATCTTCATCGTCTCAAGAAATGCATCTCCGGAGTTATCAACATCAATGGCTCTCAACCCAAAATCACCTCTTCCTGATCCAACATTCCACTCGAACCACATCTTCGACATCATCTCTTTCCGCGAACATGTTTCGTAGTTCTCTTCCTCCGGTGAATCCGCAGCAATAAGCCGGTACGCATAGACTTTCTTCTTCTGTCCTGGTCTGTAAGCTCTGGCCACGGCTTGCTGAGTCACCGACGGGTTTAGATGAACATCGAGAATCAGTACTCGCGATGCACCCACCAGTGAAATGCCTTCTCCACAGGCTTTGATCGATCCGAAGAAGACTTTAGCATCAGGTGAATTGTTGAATCGCTCCATTGACAATTCCCTTTGTTCATTGCTCGAATCTCCTGTGATTGTGAACATCTCTTTCCCTAATCTCCAACCTTTCATTGAGCTCAGGAGTCTCTCAAGGGTCTTAATCGGTATTATGTATTGGCTAAACACCAAAAGCTTCTCCCCTGTTGATTCACACAGAGCTAAGAGGTTGAGGAAGAATTTCATCTTCACCCCGTCTCTAACAATGATCTCCTTCAGCAACTCGTCGAGCATTAGCATCAGGTGAATTGTTGAATCGCTCCATTGACAATTCCCTTTGTTCATTGCTCGAATCTCCTGTGATTGTGAACATCTCTTTCCCTAATCTCCAACCTTTCATTGAGCTCAGGAGTCTCTCAAGGGTCTTAATCGGTATTATGTATTGGCTAAACACCAAAAGCTTCTCCCCTGTTGATTCACACAGAGCTAAGAGGTTGAGGAAGAATTTCATCTTCACCCCGTCTCTAACAATGATCTCCTTCAGCAACTCGTCGAGCTTCTTCAACGTGTTACTGTTATCAGCAAATCCTTTTTCTCCATTCGATGGATTTTCCTCCAAGAAAGACTTAAGCTTTGGGTGTATATACAAAGCAGCACCAACAGAGATCTGCTTGAACAAATCCATTTTCCTCAGACTCTTGACTTTGTCTCTCTGCACTGAGCTCAGATTCAGCGAGCCCCGGAAGCAAGCCGCTGAAATCTGCTTTGTGATAATGCAAGATCTCACGGGTCATTTCGCGTAGATCCTGTATCAAGCTGGCTTTGGCACAAGAGTTTGTGCTCTTCTGCAATGTGAGCTCCACCGCAGCGAAGAAAGTCCCTTCGATGCTACTATGGTTCATCTGTTTGCCTCTCGGTATCTCTGCCTTGCTCATGATACGGGAAACAATCTCCCGAACTCCAGGGCGTTTCAAGAACTTGGGACGAACAAGATTCAGAATGTTGAACACTTCCTCAACGTTGTTTTGGAACAAAGTACCTGTGAGAACCACTTTCCGAGGAGTCTTGACGCGAGCGAGCGAGATAAGCATGTTTGTCTCCTTGTTCCTCGATGTATGACCCTCGTCAAGTATAAGCAGCGTTGGCATCTGGAGCAATATCCGTTTACAGTCTTCTGAAACCGCATCTATGTTCTTATCATCGCAGATGATCTTCGCAAACTGTTGGTATCCAAGAAACAGAATGCTTCTTTGTTCAACCCATTGTATCAAAACTTCCAGTTGCTGCTTCCGTGATTCAGCTTTGGCGCTGTAAAAATCAAGCAGGGGAATGTTCTCCACCGCCCACAGAGTAAACTCTCTCTTCCATGACTCTATGATCCCCTTTGGTAGCACAATTAATGGTTTAGCCTGTGGATCCATAGCCATGAAGCTCTGCATAAAGCTGATGAGAAGAAATGTCTTGCCTGATCCCGGTGCATGAGCTAATATGCATCCACCTGGCTTATTAGCTCCAAGGTTGTTGCATAAAAATCTGAATCCTTCAATCTGGTGAGGTCTCATCTCTTTATCATGCCGTGGGTGGATGAACATTTTCTCTCCCAAAATGTGTGTCTGAGAAGACGACCAGTTTTCTGAGAATGGCATGCTTGTTTCCTCAGTTTCTTGTTCGCGCATATAAGTTCTTCTCGATCTCTTCGGCTACATCAGGAAAGAAAGGAGTTTCAAGTTCTAAATATTTGCAACAACTAACAAAGCCAATTTACACCAGAGTCAGTTATCAGTGATCACTAACCTTGTTGAACACAACCTCAATCATGCTCTCAATAGGTGTCTTGATGAGTCCACAAACACGACATACTTCTCCAGTATCGTCCTTGTAGATGAAGGAGTGATCACAGTCTTCTAGTGGTTTGAGGTCAGTACTTTGTGAATACTCCACTGTCACCTAACCAAGAACCAAGGCAAAAGTCATCTGAATACGCTACGAATGTACACAGAAGCCACCAGAAGTTGTGTCTATATGTATATGCAGATTAGAGAAGATGTATGGAGCTGCTGGTCTATGCTCTGTGATTCATTGAAAATGTACCTTAGATGATTCTTGAGCAAATGCCATCTGCCTCCAAAGTTCTTCTTCTTCTGCGTCTCCATATAAAGCAGTTCCATTGTCAGTATCTGTAGAATCCTCCTCGTCATAACTTGAGTAATTTCCGCTCTTCACGTCATCACTGGAACTGTCTCTTAGAGCAACATTATTAGCGAAAATGGGAACCGAGCCAGGAGTGAACTTAGGAAAGGGCAAAAGTTCATGATCATCATCATCTACAACAATCACTTCCTCGGTTGCCTTGAGCTTCTTCCCTCTTTTTACTAGAAGCTGAAAAATGCAGAACGACATCATAAAGGTTTAGACTTGGCAACAAACTTAAGATGGAATCGTTTTAAACAAACATTAATCTCTGTGATAAAATCTTACAGTAACTGATTCTTGGGGCAACTCATCGTCGGAGTCAGTGATAAGAATACGAGCAGACCTGGCTTGTTTATTCTGTTCTGTGTATTTGAGATCTTCCAGTGAGATAGAACCATTCAAGACGTTCCTGTGTAGCTCACAAAGTCGCTTTATATCATCAGCTAAATATCCGTATTTAGTCTCTTCAAAGCCATCAAGGAGATTCGGTAGAAAGAATGGGTCAGGACGCTTGGCAAGTTCTTCTTGAGAAATTCTCTTGGTACGCAACCTCGAAGACCAAGCTGTGTCATCATCAATCAGAAGGAATCAGTGAACATTTGCACCAAAAGGAGTTTAATTGCTTGTTACACTATCAATCTATCTCAAACTAACCCCCGAAAAGGAACGATTTTTAGGTCAAAAACTCAACCAGGAGGAGAGCTACAGCCAGAAATGAACTTGAGAAAACAAAACCCATGTGGATTTTAGAATCTAAAACAGTGTAATCAACAACAGATTCGGTTCAGGGCTAAAAAATAAAACAAAACCCATGTGTCTTTTTAGATTCTCACACTCCGATTTTGAATCTTTGAACTTCCATAAACAGAGATTAATCTTCTTACTCTTCGCAACACCATATTTATTCGGCAAAAGAGCAACAACAAGGTCACAAGCACAGAGAGATTTACAGAAGAAGAAGAAGAAACGAGAGTGTAAGTGTATGTATACATACGCGTCTTCCTTTCCTTTGCAAATGGAGAATGATTAGTACCCACCATGAGTGATCGCTAAACAGAGCTCCTCAGATCGAAAATAGAACCAAAAACTATGCCAAAGATCCCAAGATGCAAGCTTTATGCATAAATTAGTGAGATTTCAAGCAACAACGACAAAGAAATTTGCTTTTTTCGGGAAAAGCTTGGAGCTTTTTTCTTTTCCCATAATAGAAGTTACTCGTGTGGCAAAGGAGAGAGAGAGAGTTTTGGGAGCTGTAGATAAAGACAAAAGAATATACATATACACGTTTGAGCTTGTCTGTATGTATAGACTTGTAAACTTGCTCTCTACTTGAGTATTTGTGTGTGTGTTATGCTGTCTACGTGCCATGGCATCTCCAAAATGTTATAACATTTTTAACGGCTTATAAAATCCTTAAATTTTTTGTTACGGAGCTTATAGAATGTAATGAGTAATGTGTTTCAACTTATGTTAAAATGTGATTGTTTGACACTAATATATGTGTTTGCAAACAAAATGAGTTTTTATAACAAAAATCGCAAAGTGTATATGGTTGAATCTCGTGGTATGACGAATATGACTGAAATTAAATAGTGATACACGAATTTGGCAAAATTAAATGATGATACATAAATCTGATGAATTTTACTAATGCGCTGGAGTACTTGCATCATACACGAGGATACACGTATTTAGATATACACACGTCTCTATCACAGGGATAACACTAGATTAAACAGTTACAATTAAACATTGTTAACCTAGTTATAGATTGAAATTCGGAAAAAATGGTAACAAATGAAAATAAATTATTAATAAAAAAAATTGCAGGTCTATTTACTTTGTAATCAAATATTCCTCATATTTACAATTTTTAGGAAGAAAAATCTTCATTAACAAAATCATGGAGTGAGTAGATTGATTTTTCTATGAATTTTATGGGTCTTTGTGGAAGAATCAAAACAAATTCATCATCTTTGAGAAAAGAAAAAAACATTTCAGACTGATGTGATAATGGCTAAAACATCACCAAGATTTGGGAAGATATTTCTCGATAGTCTATTTCATATAAAGTGTTAGGACGTAGAACGAATCCTATCAGCAGCCACCGGGGATAAAAGAAGAGCTGCTATGCTCCTAGAAAAACTTGGTTAATTGTAATACTGGATCATAAGCTTTTAGCTTTGTAGACAGCTTCGAAATCGATGATGCCAAAACAATAAGCTATCAGTGAGCGATCGGGAGAATGGCTAGTCTTAGGCTATATTGAGTTTGCTTCTGAAGCATCAAAAACTTGTAGGAGCCATAAGCTTTTTAAAAATGTTAATGTTGGGGGGAATTTGCGAGTGTCTAAGTGACAGATGATGGACCAACAATAGGTTCCACTTGTCCACTCGTAATCTCAACAAGACATTTTTTTGCTTCGTTGCTTCCTTCTCAAGATCTCCGCCACAACTCACTGTCATAAAAATTCAAGATTGGAGTGTCCAAAACCCCTCCATCTTAAAGGGGCATGTAAAGAAAATAGCATCATTCAAATTAATTATTATCCAACTCTATGGTTTCTCCAATTAACTATATTATGTTTTCTCTTATGATCATTACTGCTATAATATTTTCTTCCAATTAATTGAGATTATGTCCATTTTGTATATTAACAGTTTGTATCTCCTATCATTTACTACTACAATATTCTCTTGTGATTAATTAAGAATATTATGTCCATTTTGTAATGTATATGTTCTTGTTTACATGAAAGACCATATGAGAGTGAATATACAACTCTATCGATACAAACCTTCCGAACTGTGAAATTTTTGTTCTTGCTTGTAGATCGGAAAAAAATAAAAAAATAAAAATCTATTTTTTACTAATATCATTACTTTTTGACGGTGGTGCTGGTAGCCGATGAACATACAAATTTCATGGTCAGAGATGAAATATATTTAGTAGGATGAGTAATGTGATTATTTTATTTAATGGTTTTAGTTAAACTGCTATACAAGTACATACTCCATGAAGACAAGCATAGTAGTAGTCGTCTCTTTGGCATTCATGAGAATCCGGGCAATCACTGTCCCTCTTACACCTTATCGTCTTGATGGACTCAAGCTCGACTTTTAGACTCTCACAAACGCATTGTCCGTTTACACATCCCCCAGAACTACCCTCACACATCCCCGCACAATCTGCTGCTCTTTGGCATGAGTGTTGGAACCATGCTTGAGTTCCAGAGAGACTCACCAACAATGTGCCTACAAATTGCAAAGACATATTAGTATATATCTTATATTTTGAGTGGGTCTTTTAAATCGATTAAATCAACATATAAGAGAATATCTAACATGAAAGATAAAATACGAAAACAGTGAAAATAGTTGTTTTTGATGCTGCCATGTCTTTTGTTTGGCATAATTGGCTCGTGGTTACGAGATTATAAATAAGTTAGTTAGAATATATAAGTTAATATTATATTCCTATTATAATTTGTTATTATATTCCTTTTATAATTTGTTGACTACAAATTCTATGTGACGGTCAATGTAAATGGTTGAGAATCAAATTTTCTATGTTAGTTTGTTAGGTAGATAAAAAAATTTGTCAAAAAAAAAGTAGATAAAAAGTCGGGAAAAAAAAAAGATAGAAAGTATTGTTTGACTGTTGACAAAAAAAATATTTTTAACCTAGTAATAAACCATACTATATTGGCTTTGTTTTCAATTAGGACTTAGCAACTAAAGTTAAAACAGTTTCAGATATATACATGTATTAATGTATATATGTAAATTAGAAAAATAAAATAATGATAATATATCGTAGTTAGTTGACTATGCACAATAAATACGTATTTTAGGTGGATATCTTTACATTAATGTACTTAAAATAGACAGAATCTCAGAAAGTATTTTCTATAAATAATAAAAACTTATAAAGTTGTTTCCCGAATTCACTAGTAATAAACATTTATCTGTTGCTTTCTTTAATGACTAGTAAGTAAAACATTTTTTATGTTGGCTTAATTTGTTTCCAATTGGCACTTAGCAATAAAAATCAAAATAAAATTCAAGAAATATATGCACATTTCGTGATATTTGTTTTCCTAATAAATAATTTTATCATATCTCAATTAAACCATAACTATGTACTAAAATGAAACGAGTAATCTTTTTTGTTCAAACCTTTATTTGATTGAAGGGAAACACAAAAGAAATATTATTCCGACAAGTCATTAATTTTCTAACAATGACCACATTATTCAAAAACGAAAAAAAAAAACTTGTTTACTTTGAAACGAAAAAAAATGAGTAAAATACATAAAACATAAAATGTCGACGTTGACTTCCATCAGTACTTCGTGCTTTTGTGCCAACCGTACCGATTTTGCTTAATCGACATAATTAATCGGTCAACCGTAGTTTGACCGATTAAATGAAAAATTCAGCCGATTAATTGAAAAATTTGGCCGATTAATCGCTAAATTCGTTTGGAACTTTTTGTTTTAATAAAAAATTGAACTTCATTTGTGTTGAAAGTGGCCCAAATAAGAACAAAATATATATATATATATATATATATATATATATATATTGTAGATGTGTATTAGTAAAAGTAAAGAACAAAATTGAAGCCATTTTGCATTAGATGTGTATTAGTAAAAATG
>OVBJ01002404.1:0-18212 GCA_900406535.1 Noccaea bulbosa
TTTTACATTTAGTATTCAGTATTCTCAAATCCGTTTTTGCGGCTATTACAAATACCATAGACCGAGGATACAATACACATCTGAAACTCTAGATTGATTCTTAGTTCTACGTTTTTTGTGAAGAAATATATACACTATTTTGTTGGTACATTTTGGTTTCATGATGCAATGGATATATGTACAAAGTCCGTCGTTAAGTGAAACCATGGGCGGATTTTGGAAGCAAGTATCGGGTCTATACGATTAATATTCTTGTGGGAGTTGATAATTTTACACGTTTATCTAAACTTGTAATTTACGATAAGTGTTGAATCCTGTTTTGGCCGTATATTTTATTGATATATGCTAGATTGTTCTTTTGCCAACGCCCATATGCAACTCTCTCTTCTTCAGCTGTATGTATGCAACTATTTATAGCAACTATTTATAGCAACCATATGCATGCTACATTATCTTTAGTAAATGAAACAGATTTTTTTTTTTTTTTTTTTTTTCAAAAATTTTNTTTATCTGCTTGAAAGGAAAACAGTTTCAATAAAAAACCTAAGCTATACTATATTTTCAAAAAGTCCATTTCATCTAAAATAATTAATTTTGCTTTATATGGTTAATTAAACATAAACATAAAAATCACAAACTAAAAGAGCATAAATAAGATTCAGCATAATTTGGTAAGATCTTACAGAATCACAAAACTATATTACAAACCATCAATTATAATGTGCACAAATAAAATAAAATAAAACATCAATTAAAAACCATTAAATCAACTAATAAATGGCGGGACGATAAATATAGTGAAAGTGAAAAACTATCTTCAATAAAGAAAAGGTGTCATAGTGGGTTATTGGGACTGCTTGCCTGGGGTCATGAAAATGAAATTTTGGCCCTTGCCATTAGAGGACAATGGCCCATCCCGTAATTATCAACAGTTGTCTCGGGGTATTTTCGTAACTTGACAGCTGACCATTTCTCGGATCCGAATACGTGGCGGCCATTGCAGATGCCCACAAAAGCACTCTGCTTGCCCCTCTCTCTCTCTCTCTCTCTCAGCCGTTGGATCAGAATCAGATTCTTTTCGAGACGGCAAAAACAGACAAGTTGAGAGAACCAAAGGAAAAAAAGAATTCCAAACTTATCTTCCTAAATCCCTAACCATGGTTAAGTCAATTAACCCCAATACCAAATTTTCCTAAAACACGAAAAAGGTCACGAACCTTGTCGACTATTACGGAAATGCCATTCATCGTTCCACCTATAAATTCGTCTTCTGATACTCGCTAGGTTTGCCGAACCAACTGTCCTCGGGGACTCCTAAGAGAAAAAAGCCTCTAAATCCTCTTTTCTTTCTTTTGTCTTCTTCTCGAGGTCTCCTTTTCAATTTCTCATCAGCAACAGAAAACAAAAAAAAATTCAAATGGTGATTACATCTTCTAGAACCAGATCAAACGGGCCAGCGCTACGCTCCGTGTCGCCGGGTGGCCGTTTCTGCGGTGTGTATTCCAACGGTGTGTCGTCTCCGTCGTCGTCAGGTTTCGCTTCCTCCACAAGCTCGAGTTTCTCGTCGCCGTCGTCAGCTTTTTTCAGCAACCACCATCAACCGCAACACAGATCTGCTTCTCCGACGCGCGTGAATCTGTTTAAATCAGCGCCGATGACGCAGTCTTTCCGGTATTCGATCGATAACAGATCTATATCGCCGAATCGATCCATGGCCGTTTCGAAGGCTAGCAGCCATAAGATTCCGGATTCAAGGAGGAGATGTATGTGCTCGCCGACGACACATCCAGGATCGTTTCGGTGCAGTCTCCACAAAAACGTCGCGAATCCACACGGCCAAGGCGCGGTGACGTATCCTACCAACAGTTTGAATATGCGTCGATCTGCTATGACGAATTCTCTGGTGAGAATCGGTGGCGTGGAAGGCGAGTGGGTGAGAAGAGCGTTAACGACGTTGATTAGGCCATCGTCGCACCAGCTCAAGAGACGATCTGCGTATCAGCCTCGTCCTAGTAGGTTCTCGTCGGTGTCGAAAGCAGAAGATCTTTGATCTGGTTTTTTTCAGGTTTGTTCTTGTTTTTGGAATCGGCCACAGGAAAATCTCGTTTCTGGTAGAGCTTTGGTTGCAAGGAGGATTAGATCCGGCGAAGAATCCTCAGATCTGAATCAATGAGTGACCGAGTCAAATTCACTGGACCGAGTTATGTAAAACGGTGACAGAAACGACGCCGCTATAAGTTTTGTTTTGTTGGGTGAAGGATAAGAGATGCATTGTACATAGTACTCTTTTGCTATTGTAGAATCACAAATTTCCCCCAAGTCGAAAATATCTAGAAATCAAAGAAATCGGAAACAGTAGTCTCAAATTTGGGTAATCAAATCGGACTTTGGTATATATTTCGGATCCAATTTCTCAATCAAGGTCCGTTTGAGTTTTTGCAACCATTTGCCTTCACCGTTATGTGTTCCGTCAGCGTCCTCCACTGCACCGTTCAGTTCGCCGTTAACCGTCGTCGTGTATCCCGTTATGTGTGCTCCGTTATTTTTCCGGGTATGCGTTGTTCGTCGTGTGAGGTATGTGTTTTATTTTCATCTCTTATCTATTGTTAATCCCGTTTATTTTGTGAACGTTTGATCTGTTTTTTTTTTTTTTTTTTTTTTTTTTTTTTTTNCAGGTTTCGTACTATGGTGGAGAAAGAACATTACTTAGGCTGACCGTTACATTCGACTTTGGTAGTTGTGGACTTGAAATAAATGAAAATCGGACTGTAAGAAAAATCAAACATTTGACCCTGAAACGTTATGAGAGAGAGACAGAAGAGAAGTTGTTTGAGATTAAAGTCAAAGAAAGATGACAAAATAAGTATCGAATTATGGGACGGATTTGTGAATCAGAGATCTAGATTTCCTAAGGAGATTCCTGAGTGGTAAATTTCAGAAACTGGAAATTTAAAAAAGATTCAAAAGAGTCGGGACAAACCCCTGTTATTCCCTTGACAGCTAAACTGCTAAAGAAAAGATGGTAAATGATGGAAATTTCCTGACATATAGAGGGTAATTATGGAAAGTAAAAGATTCTTTGGAGTATTTGAGTATTCGAGTGTTTGAGACAAGGACAGCTGGCTATGTGGATCACAGCACAACATGAAAAAATTTTAATTTTAAGAAACAAATCGAGAAAAAGAATATTACGTTGGGGATTCAACTAATAAAAAAGTGGTAAAGTTGTCAGAATCAGGGAATTGGCAGAGACACGTCTTCCTTATCTGGAGGGAGGAGTTAATGGATTATTTTATGCATCGGTCGATTGATAGATCCTCTGATTAGTTATTATAAATGTTGTTTGGCTTTGATTTGTTGACCCAATTGAACCATATCTCTAAGTACTAGGTTCAAAGTTCTAACATTTTCTCCACGGTAGATGTGATCTCCTGCTCATTTTGAGTGTGTTCTATTCTAGAGTTGGAACATTTTCTCTACGTATTTCTCTACAACTCTGCAAATAGTCATACCCACTCTTGTATCAAGCTGTCTTATGGTCTTACATTTTTTAGTGTTAAAAAAAAAAACTCAGGACTGCTAGATAAACAATCCCAATAAACAGGAAAATGATTGAAACAAGAAAAAGGAATTTAATAGAGATATTTTGAGGAACAAAGTCGAAAATATCGAGAAAAATAATAGTAATGTATAATCTTTAATAGTTTTCATTCAACCATATATTACCCATATCACCAACACATTATATTCAAAAGTCCTATCATTATTCAATTGAAACCAACCAATCCATATATGTATTAATTGGTTGGTTTCAATCAAATATCACCAAAATTAATGATACCATCTTATTAAAGAGTTCTATCTCCAAAAGTATAAAATTTCAGAATTCTGATGTTTTAAACTATAACTTGAAATTTGGTGTATCTAAAATACTGTGCAAGTGCAGCATGTTAAGAAAGAGAATATGAATATTAATTTTCCTTGAATTGGATAATATTTTAATAAATCTTATTTCAGGAATTTTAATTTGGGATTATAATGACGTAATCATTATCGACATGAGAGTTGTTTGCAAGATAAGATCCTTGTAATGTCCAGCCGACCTCCTAGTAAAGCAACAGTAAGAGGATGAGAGCATATTTGGAAGGCTGGACCATATATTATATACACCTAAATGCTAAATGCCAATATAATTAAAATACAGTTATACCTAGATGTGCCATTGTTTTCTTGCCAAAGCATACGTCCTTTGTGGGTCTCCTTTTTGGTTGGCTTTTACTTAGGGTTTTCTATCTTGAGCTGTGAATCCGCTAAAATCTTCTCCACCAAGTTTAAATGTGTGAGAGAGAAACAAAAGGAAAGACACAACTTTTCTTCGTCAGAAAGCATCCAAAATCCAACTGATCCTAAGAATTTACTTTTCTTCTTAGTCCCATGTTATTTCTCTTCGAAAAAGTTAACTACGTACGGTAATTATTCTCGCCCGTTAACCTATTTTATTACTACTCTAAAAAAACTCTTCTAACCAGATTTTTTTCATTTTCTCGTGGAGGTAGACCCCCGAAATTTCTTATAACATGGCCTCAACAATACAAGAGGAAAAAACACAGAGAACTATAAGACGTCTTTGAAAACATCATATCCTATTTTTAGTTTTAGGACTTTTATTCTGAAAACTGTTAATATTTTGGCTGAGTCTCTTTCAAATTAAAACGTTTTTTTTTTTAAAGATGGAGTTTTGTGATAAAAAAAAAAAAACTAATACGATAATGTATAATGAGGCTATCAATTTCTCATCCACTATAACAGCTCAGCACATACTAAGCAACCATTATTTGTCTACTAATTGGTCCGATCCTCAGCATAGAGGCGCTAATAGAATGTACTAATTAATTAATATACGACACATATAGATATGATAAGATTTTTTTTTTTTTTGCTGATCCTAATATATTAAACGAGAAGACAAAATAAAAATATACTTTATTCATGTTTTATTTATATGAGTGCCATGCTGATGTGTTAGCACAAGGAACACTTTTAAAGTTTCTATATTTTAAGGCAATATTTACCATAATATTTACAAAATATGCCATTTGACTGAATTTATATCTTTTATTTATATTTATGATTAATCTTTTCATTAATAATATAACAAAAATATTAACAGTAATATAAATGAGACTTTGTGTGTGGAAAATATAATTAAAAAATATAAAAATATTTATGTCTTTTCATTCTCAGCACCACAAAAAAAAATCAAAAGCATTTTACAAAGTAAGATTAAATTAATTGATAAGCGTTTTAAATTATGATCAATAATTAAAAAAAGAACTACATGTTTGCTTTAAATGGACTAATATTTGAAAAAAGGGCCAAAGGCCCAAACAAAAATAGCTACACATGCCCTTGATGTCATCTTTTCCACTGCGTAATTGCGGAGATCCTGTTTGGATATTAATCCACAATGAAACTAAATCGATTTCCGTCACACTTCTGTAAAAGAATCATATGGATCTTGCAATAGCACGAATTACAGAGGCTTCCCTTAGCTGATTAATCGATAGATTCCAAATTTGGTAAATATTATTTATTTTGCCTAAATCTTTACTTTTATATCTTTTTTATTAAAGTAAATATAAGTGAGAAGTTGTGATTAAGGTTCTTCCAAAATTGATTGACTATTAATTTACGTATATCAATCTTGATTATATTAGGAAGTGTATGCGATGATTACGTATATCATTCTTGATTTTCATACGATGCAATAAAAATTTATGATGAAAAAATATATCATAATTAGGGGAATGTTATATTCAAATCATAATTGCATAAACAGATTATGTTATCTATATTTCCAACAATAATAGTGATTTCAAAAATATTTATTGGTGATTGATAAGAGTAATTATGGACGAGTATGAAAAGGCTGACAATCTTTTGGATTCGTGATCACGCATAGGATACGATTCTCTTCATAATTAGGGTTAAAATTTCTTCCAATCAACCCTTGCCTCTTATACTATATAAGAGGGTGATAAACAATAACAACATTCACCTCAAAATCCTCTCTATCTCAAAAAAGCTTAACTTTGTCTGCGATGTCTTCCTTAAGCTCAGTCAATAATCTGAATTTTGTTTTATTTTCATTTTTATTTCTTTAAACTATTTTTCTATATCGTGTACTCATTTAGTTTTTGTGTATATCTCTTGAGTCATTCTATATTAAGTCTATTTCTATATTCAAAGCTTTTAATTTCGTTTACCTATTACAAAATCATTTTAAGAAGTGCAGAATAAACCATAACAAAAAACTTACTGGGATAAGATTTGATTAATTTGAAAAATACAATTTTTAATATAAAAATAAATTAAACAAATATCATCGTGTGCATGGCGCGGGTCCAATCCTAGTATTTAATTATTTCAGCACCTAACGGCCTAAGAGCAAATACATCGGTCATATTTGGACCGTTTCTTTAGGCCAAAAAAAAAAAACAAATCCAACTAATTAAACCCGTGGAAAGCCCAATAGAGAGAGTCGTCTCTCCCGGACGAAGCCCAGAACCCGTTTCTTCCCGCCACGTGTCACCACATCAAGCCGCAAATTTTTTTTCTTCTTCCCACGATTCTCTTCTCTCCCTGACTACTCCGCCTCTCTCGTCTCTCCTCGCCTCACCCAAATCTGCTATGCCGGCAAAATTCGGATTCCCTCAAGTTTTGGGAGATCTCCACCATTTGCATCTGCGTCAGTCTCGGATTTGAAACCGGAATTTCTGAAATTGACCAAACCGGCATCACGAAACAGCCCAAAGATTCAAACACTCATGAAGAATCTCTACGTCTTCAAATGCATCGGCGTCATTCTCAGAGCTCTGAACATGAGATTTGGGGAAGAAGGAGAAATTGGGGTTGGAACATGGCGGGCAGGTGAAGCTAGAAACGGAGGAGGATGCGGCGAAGGAAGACGGCTGAGGAGGAGAGCAAGAGTGGTGGGCGACGGAAGGGCAATTGAGGCAGGTGATGCCATCGTCTGGAGGAAGACAGCCGTCGAAGACATCGAGGCAAACAGGGCAGAAGACTTCCCGAGGTTCCCTGAGCAAACAATCGGTGCAGAGATGCCGGAAAACGCCGTTGTTGCTGACCGTGTGGATATACGACGGCTCTGATTCCTCGCAAACCGCGCATTGGCGTCGATTCTGTTCTGGATTCATGGCTTAACAAACTCTTTGATAGATAGTAAATAGTTATGATGTGATTTTGGTTAGTCTTTAGTGATAAACCGTGTGAGATAGAGATATGTTTTGTTCTAAGATTCAAGCTCATTTATTGATCCATGGTCTTGCGTTTTGCTTGCATGTCAGGTAGGGATTTCATAGCCCCATGCAAATGCAAAGGAACAACAAAGTATGTATGCCGTGATTGCTTGGATCATTGGAGAGCAATAAAGGTACAAACTTTTTACACGTTTTACACTACAAGAAATTAGGTGTGTAGTGTCATTTGTTTTTTTAGTTTATATTATTTATTGAATGATATAAATGAATTTGCATCATTTATATAAATGATTCTGAAAGTGGTGACTCTAATATCTTATGATGCTAAATATAAGTGATGCAACTAGTTTCACCATTTTTGCAAATGATGTTAATATATTGTATCATTTATAACAAATGAAGTAAACATTTGCATCAATTATTATAAATGATGTTAATATTTGTCTCGCATATAACAACTGATATTATATATTTTTTTTTTTGTCACCATTATATATTTAATTATATCATATATTTTAGTTGATAATATTAATATATCAATTATAATTATGTGACCTTAAAAATTATGTAAATTTTAAATTTCGTATTATTTTTCATAATATATTAAATTCAAAAATATTAATCATTTTGTATTTATTATTCTAAAGAATATATGTAAATACTTATTGATGATTTTACTTATATAAAAATTAAATTTATTTTTCGGTGAAGTTATTATATAGAGAACCAAACTACTATCCTTCCTCCTTGTTTAGCGATGTGGGACAAATAGCTGTTTACTCATAATTTTGTTTGCATCACTTTTTATAACTGAAATAAATATTAACATCATATATAATTGATGTAAACACATATATTTGTGTCAGTTTTTTAAAAGTGATGTAAATCAATATTCATTTGTATCAATTTTATTTTAATTGATGTTAATCAAGTTAATATTGATATCAATTATTTAAAGTGATGTAAAAACATAAATTTAATGTCAATCTTTAATAAATGATTCTAATTAGAGTCATTTAAATTTTTGATACTATATAAGTGATGCTATCTACCTAATTTTTTGTAGTGTTAGAGCTCAACTTAGTGTTGTTGAACAAGAAGCAATTAGAAGGCTAAACAAGTGTGGTTTTGGATGTAATTGCTGCTGCTGCCATTTAGAACTATAGAATGGTAGCTTCTTTAGGCTGAAACAAGTGAGAAGACCATTGTGTTTCGTTTGCAATTGCTGCTGCTGATGTTATCTAGTTGCTTTCTGAAATTTTTTCATAAGTAGTTTGTGAGTTCTTGTGCTGGTTTTTTGTAGTATCTCCTACTGATATGGGTTTTGCTTTGTGTTAAGGTTTGATTAATTTTAGTTATTATGAATAATTTCATTTTCTTACATTTTATAAAAATTGAAAAAAAAAAAATTATTTTAAAGAAACCTTATGGAACTCTCCATTGCTGTGGCATAATTTTCAAATTTCTTAACACATCTCTTCAAATTAAAATATTTTTTTTTTTAATATATAATATGGTTAAAGAAACCCAAATATTTGAACTGATGTGAAGATATTTGAACTGATGTGAAGAGAAGTTTGGTTATCATAATTGATATCTTACTGTAAAATGAATAAACATCAAAATTGCAAGTATATATGGCAAATCTACCACTATTTATAGAAGTTTTACATCAATCTGTAGAGAAGTTTAAGTTCTTTATTGCGGAAATATATAGACTGAAATCCGAACTATTATTTATACATGAGAAACTAAAAATATCCAAATACTTGATAAATTGATGTTGATCTAGCCGCGGTGTAGCTATCAGACTTTTTGTCAACATTACTATCCGAATTAAATTTGATGCTGTATGAAAAAGAGGTGATAAAAGCAACCGAATAATAGGTGATCGGATAATGTCAGGCAATGAGTGATTTACATATATTCATGCATGTACTTTTTCATTTATCCAAACAAAAAAACAAAGCAAAAAACAAAATTGTTAGGTTTTAGTCTATAGTGACAAAGAAAATAGGCGTTGGAATGTGAAAGGAGTCATGACCCACAAGCCACAACAGATTATGACACCACATGTTATATCTGATGAGGCCACAAAGAGATAAGGTTTTTTGTTTTTGTGTTGTTCGGGTTTGGCCATTTTGACAACCAAATGTCAAAACCTTTAAAGTTGAAGATTTTTTTTCATTTTTTGGAGGCATTGCTTTAAGGTTTTATCCTTAGAAGTTAGAACTCTTTCGCATGTATGACCCCGCATACCTATATAATAAGGTTAGACGGCAAAAAAAAAAAAAGAGATTTAAGTTTTTCAAAAAGATATCTTTGACACATTAGGATAGTCCCTTACCTTAAAATAAATGTTCTATAGTTTTATGTACTCCCATTAATACAAAGCATGTAGTACAAGCCACTGCAAGATTCAGTACAAAGTCATGTTCAGGATCTGTGATTGCTGTCTTTTCTGATACTACAATTCTAAGACAAATGTTTATACTTATTAAGTTGTTATATTTATCCTCTTACTGTAAGAGACTCTATTTTCTGCAGGTGCAGGCTTGGCAACACAGTGGAGTTTTCCAATTTCAAAATTATGCATAGACCTTCTTCCAGGAATCCTAAAAGAAACAATCTCTGCCACAAAAAAAAAAAAAAAATCATGATAATAATGAGTCATGAGATCACGAGCCTGCCTTAGGAGCTTCAATTCATCATCAAAACCCAATTTAAAATTGGAAACAAAACGTGTTTCTAGACCAAATAGCAAAATCTTACGCTTTCTTTGCATTTTCTTGATATGTGTGTTTCCTTGTTGAGTTGCAGCAATTACAAAATTCCAAGTTGTATCCTGAAATAAAGGTTTTTTTTTTTTTCTCTAAAGATTACTTTCTTGATGAGCCACTGAAGAAAATGCTTAATTATATTAAAATTATAAACATTTTAGTTTCAGTATGCAAAGATATTTATCAAATGGCAAGGGGAGAAGGAGAAGAAGAAAATGGAGAGAAGAAGACGAAGAAGAAACGCAAAAGGAAGAGGAGAAGAAAGAAACGTGTTTATAAACATCTGTCTAGAGTTTTTATCTTTAAAACTTAGAATTAGATGGCAAAATGCAATTTATCTCATACAAATTTAAAGAAATTCACTGTAGAATTATATCATGATACTCCCTCTGTTTCAATATATAAGGGTTTTTAGCATTTTTTTTGTTTCATTTTAATTAGGGTTTTAGAGTTTCTATGCAAAATTAAATGTATTTGTTTTACTTTTGATTATTTATATTCTGCAGGTTACTTTTTTATTAGTTGAAATGTTTTGGAATTGATGATAATATATATTTTATTTCAAAAAATACAAAAATTAAATGACTTCTTAATCTGTGTGCAAAAACCTTAAACCCCCTATATATTGAAACAGAGGGAGTACTAATTAGTTCTAAAACAATTTCACTATGATCATAAATTATTGATGTTGGGCACAGTTCTTTTAACAAAAGTAGTGTTGGGTACAATTTGAATTTACTCATTATTTTCATATTTATGGGGAACTTTTAACACTATTTCCTCTAATTTTTTATAAAGGTTGCTAGCAGTCAAATAGGAAAATAAGACAATTAACACGTTAAAGGAAATTGACTTTAAGGTTAAATAAAATAACTAAATACGTTTGCACTTTATTATTTTAAATTTATTTATGAAATACCATGTTAAAGATTATACATAGATTATACATGCAAATATCAAATTCCACAAGAGTTTCCTCCAGGACCACCATACATAAAAAAGAAACCAAGAGTTTCTTGCCGAAAGAAAGATAATCTACCATATTTTAATCCATAACATTTGGTACTATCTAGCAACTTCTCTACAGAAAAGGAACTGATGTGACGATTTGCATAGGTAGAATCTAAAACTCGGATATTTGTAAACGTTCCTGACTTTTTGAAATCGCTAGTTGGAAATTTACCATTACCTAATGGAGGACTTGAACCAGAATGCGAAGCTTGAACCACACCTCCAACTCCAGCCATATTTGCACCATTATCAAAAAGGTTAAATAACTCTTTTGGCCAATAGCCAATATCCACGTTAGGTCCTTTTGGCATTATATGTTGTGTAATCCACCAGTTTTTTGTATTTTTATCCTTTTGTATAATTGAAAAACATAAAAAATTTGTTTAATAATATTAAAAATTATATATCAATTTTTTTTGGTCAAAAAAAATATATGCACATGCAAAGTGTACATAATTTGATTCAAAAAATGATAAATTTCAAATTTCTGAATCACTTAACATTAAATATCAAAAAAATGTGAACAATCTATATTATAATAAGAAGATATCCCTCTCCAACAGCTTAACACGTTAGCATTTTCGTGCTCTGTAGTGATAACATGTGGCATATATATAGAAAATAAAATATTTCCAATCTATACTATAATAAGAGGATATCCCTCTCCCACAGCTTGGCACATCAGCATTTTCGTGTTTTGTGGTGATGACATGTGACATATAGAAAATAAAATATTTTCAATTGTTTCATGAGTTTTAAATTTCTGCATTTAAAATACATTTTCACATTTTTTGTTTAATTAATGAGTTTTAAGTTTCTAGCATTTAAAGTACCTCTTTACATTTTTAAATTTAATTAATAATTTTCAGTAAAAAAAATGAAAGATAGTGTTACAAGATCCAAAGGAAAATAATAATAACTAAATATTCATGAAATCTATTTACAACTTGTGTATAAAATTTTATTCATTTGCTTATATATAGAAAAATGCGAAAATATTACTTGTAAATGATAGAGTTATAACAGGTAAAAATCGAATAAAGATAGTTCATGTATCGGAAAATAGTATTCAAAGTATACTTATAAATTTAGGATCATATAATAGTGCAGATAAGAAACGATAGTTAAAATCATTAATTTTCCAAATTTCAAAATTTAAATAACTATAGAAAAAATATTGTAAATCACTAGTATAATAATAAATTTTTTAAAATTAACTAGAAATATTTATAGTTAAAATTAAATTAATAAAATTTAAAATTTGGTATAATTTAAATTCCTTATATCGCGCAATCAAAATTCTAGTTATTTATAAAAATTAGGAATATACCTGATGGATGGACAAGCGAATCCAACCGGGGATCCCTGGCAGAAGATCATTGGGTGCCATTATGGGAATATCATGCGACACTTGAATAAATCCTGAACATGCCGTATTGTAACATCCTTTTCCGTTTTTATCCTATCAAACCATATTTAATATCTTACTGTTACTTGATCAAGAGATTTCACCATAAAGATAATTTTATCATAATTAAAATTGTTTGAATGCACACACCGTACCTTCCAAAACCCATAGTTCCAAACACGTCCGTCGCCAAATAGACTTGGATTTATCTGTAAAAAAAAACTTACAATATTTTAAGACTATACTACTACCCATAGAAGTAAGAAAATAAAATAATGGACTAAGACAGAAAACAAATAAATAAAATGTAATCCTACCATTGTGCCCGCCGAGATAAAATTGATTTGATTGTTTAATCCACTGCCTATATATATTTGGTTATAGGAGGCTTGATCTTTTCCAACATTTATGTGATATGCATTAAACCAGGATTCTACCCCATGAAATGGACCACCATGCGACTTTACTCCGGCAATCTAAAATATGTTATTAGATCCAACCAATTCAGTTGCAAAAATAAAATTAAAATATAACGTATTAAGAATTAGGAGAATTGAGATTAGTGCTTACATGGGTTCCAGGACTATCAACTGATAGCGGATGAGCGTGTTTCTCAGCGAAACGTTGTGAGTTTGTGATGAATTCTTTTGTATTTCTCAATATAGGAACAGTTCCATTTGGACAACCTATTCTGATCTTATTTGTATTATTGTTGCCAGTTTGATTCTTTAGTTCAGTTTTTGAAACTGTTGGTTTCATCTTTTTTAAAGAACAAAGTATAGTCAAAATTTATTTGATTCAAAACAAAATTTTATAAAATCAAAATTGTAAGACACGAATATCAAAAATAGTGCACCTGTATTTGGTGGGTTTTGAGCAAAGGATGATCAAGTCCTGGTTGCGTATAAATATCTATGCAATCGTATGTTACATTGCCATTCATCTGCCAAAAAGATTAAAATAAATAACAAGCAGAATATGAACTCAATCCATGATATATTCGGTTAAGGAAAATAAAGTTTAAGAAGGGAGACGATGTGTTTTAAGTTTTGTTTTGAAACTGACCTTGAAGGATCTGATGGGCACTTTACTATGATCGGAACAAACTATGGCTGCTGAGAACAAAAAGATTAAAAGATTCATAACAAAGGCCATCCTAGTTGTTGTTGACATGTTATTAGTTTTGTTTCCCCAAGAATGGGAGCACTTTCTAATTTATATACATATATTACAATGTTTTTGGCACTCAATTTGGTACTGTTTTTCAATCTCTGATAAAGAAAACAAAACATTTGACTGGAATATTATGTGAATGAAGGCTACATAGTACATACCAAAAGTAATGGGCTCATATTGTCAACAAAACTTATGGAAAGTTCATCAAAGCTTAATTATATATCATGAAACTTTAGAAACCAAAAGAAAAAGATATCTTACGTTAAAAAATTATATATTAAAATCAAAGTTAATAAAAAAAGATTTTTTTTTAAAAAACATATCTTACGTAAATATTTATTTTTATTCGAAGCTACGTAACTATAATCACTGAAAAACAAATCATAGTCAATGCACCTAGGATTACAAGATTCCAAATGAGAAATTAGCATGCATGATATTAAATAAAAGGTGAAATTAAGTAACTATCTATAGTGTGCATTAAGTTAGAATATTGACTGTGTAATATGTATTAATGGCAAAACTGCTCTTAGATTTGTAGAAAAAACAAAAAAAGTCTTCTCTCCTTCCCCTCGACGACTCATATGAGCAAAAGTTTCAAGTTAAACAATCTCACGATCGTTGTAAAAAAAAAAATAATAAAAAAAAAAAAATCTCACGATCTCTCTCATGTAGCTTCAGATCAGATCTGTACACCTAACCACTGCCTCAAATTCCTACGCCTCCAACCTTTCTTATTTCTTCGACTTCAATTGTTTCTATAGTTTATGGACTCAACAAAGTAAATTCAATTGATGGCGATTGGATGAGATGCGATTCGTTTCTGCCTCTTTCAAGTTTTTCTTATGTCTTTGAGAACATTATGTGTCTCTCGCCAAAACCGAAACTGAATCAATTCTTTGATAACTTAGAATGATCGCAATTGTGTATATAATAAAAATATATAGAAATTTGAGAATGATGGAAGCGTAGGTTCCCTTTTTCTTTGTCAGCTCATATGTGGTAACAAATCTGGTTTTGTGAGAGTGGATGTAGAGTCAGTTCCGTGTTCGATTTTCAGTTGATAGCCAATAACAATTTTCATTTGTAATAACAGTCATTTTTTCCTCAAATACTATACTAGTTTCTGTTTTCACTCATAGTGGTATTTTTGTCTTGAAGAATTTTTTTTGGTTACTCACTTTATTTTTATCTAGTTATGCCTATAAGCTTAATAATGTTATCGATCAAATTCTTCCATTCCAAATTATATTTTGAAATTAAGTGATTCTTTTTTTCTTTTTTTTTTGGCTAAACATTACTTTCTTTTACTTTCTTGTTGATTTACTGAAGAAAATGCTTATGTAAAAATTACTACCAATACGATAAACATTTTAGTTTCAGTATGTAAAAATATTTACTAAATGATGTACTCGTCGTATTGATTCCAAAAGTAGGGAAACCTGAACGGACAACACAATTCAGACCGATCAGCCTCTGTAATGTGTTATTCAAGATCAGTACAAAAGCTATGGTGATGAGACGGAAGAGCTTGATGCCTAAATTGATCAGACCAGCACAATCTAGTTTCATACCGGGGAGACTAAGCTTGGATAATATTGTTGTGGTTCAAGAGGCAGTCCATTCAATGAGGAGAAAAAAGGAAGAAAATGTTGGATGCTGCTGAAACTATACTTGGAGAAGGCATATGATAGAGTTCGATGGGATTTCTTGGAGGATACACTCAAGGCGGCTAGATTTCCGGAGAAATGGATTAATTGGATCATGCAATCTGTTACTAGACCTTCGATGCACTTATTATGGAATGAAGAGAAGTCTGAACCCTTTGTACCTCTTAGGGGTTTACGTCAAGGTGATCCCATGTCACCGTATTTGTTTGTGCTCTCTATTGAGAGACTCTGCCAGCTCATTGATTGTTCGATAGCTCGGGGAGAATGGAAGCCAATTAGCTTGTCTGGACCCCAAGCTCTCTCATATATGTTTTGCAGATGACCTTATCCTCTTTGCGGAGGCTTCTGTTGCTTAGATCAGGGTTGTACGACGGGTGCTGGAGCAATTTTGTACTGCCTCGGGACAGAAGGTTAGCTTGGAGAAGTCTAAGATCTTCTTTTTAGTCGAGATATGGAGAAATTGATCTCAGTTGAGAATGGGATCAAATCAACGAAGGACCTGGGTAAATATTTGGGGATGCCCGTACTGCAGAAAAGAATCAATAAAGAAACTTTTGGGGATATATTGGAAAAAGTTTCATCTCGCCTAGCTGGCTGAAAAGGCTGATGTTTGAGTTTTGCTGGGAGAGTAACTCTTACGCGATCAATTATTTCGTTGATACCGGTACACACTATGAGTATTATCTCGCTACCAAAATTCACGCTTGGACAGCTCGATAAAGTGTCGCGATCGTTTCTCTGGAGGAGTAGTGCAGAACAACGAAAGCAACATTTATCGAGTTGGAAGAAAATTTGTTGAGCGAGGAGGGAAGGCGGTTTAGGATTACGACAAGCACCAGAAATGAACAAAGCTTTATTAGCGAAGGTTGGTTGGCAACTGATTCATGATGACAACAGTCTTTGGGCCAGAGTGATCGTAGCAAATAAAAAGTCAAAAACGTTCAGGATCAGACTTGGTTAATCACGAATAATACTTGGTCTTCAACTTGGAGAAGCGTGAGTCTGGGGTTGAGATAGGTGGTTGTTCCGGGTGTGAGATGGGTTATTAGAGATGGAAGATCAGCTAAGTTTTGGCAAGACAAGTGGCTTCTAGATGAACACTAAACGAGACACTCACGTTGGACCTACCACATGGAGCTGCAGAGCTTAGAATATGTGATTATTGGGGTAATGGAGCGGGTTGGTTAACTGAGCTGATTGAGCCGTTTGTGCCAGCGTCTGTTTTGCTACACCTGGGCACTAATCTTCGACAATGAAATTGGGTCTAGGGATCATATTTCCTGGGGAGGAAGATCAGATGGCCAATTCACTGTAGGCTCGGCATACGCCTTCTTCACAAGAAATGATATTCCTCACCCGAATTCGGAAAATCTGTTTTAGAGGGTCTGGAGAGTGGTCGCTTCAGAGCGAGTCCGTGTCTTTCTGTGGCTTAGGGTACATCAAGTTCTAATGACAAACGTTGAGAGGCAGTGACGTCACTTAGCTGCTTCGGGGTCCAGGTGTGTAAAGAAGGCGACAAAACTATAATTCATATTCTACGGGAATGCCCTGCGATGGAGGGGGTTTGGCTTCGGTTGATACCTACTCGGAAGAGACAAGTGCTTTTTGCAATTCCACTTCTTGAATGGATCTATTCAACATGGTCGATGCTATTCGCCATAACCATTTAGTGGGGATGGAAATGTAGGTGCATCAATCTGTTCAATGGTACAGAGAAATGTAGAGACAGGATGAAGTTTGTTAAGAACCAAGCACGAGAAGTCACTTTAGCGCACACTTTGGTGGAAGTAACAAACTCGGGTGACATGGCGAGAATAGAGAGGGAGATAGCGTGGAAGAGACCAAACCCAGGATGGATGAAATTTAACACAGATGGTGCCTCATGCGGAAATCCAGGGCTAGCAGCTGCAGGAGGAGTCATTCGAGATAAAAGTGGGTCCTGGCTCCGAGGTTTTGCTCTGAATACGGAGTTTTCACTGCATCACTTGCTGAATTGTGGGGTGTGTACTATGGATTGGTGATTGCGTGGGAACACAGAGCTAGAAGAGTGGAGCTGGAGATAGATTCGGAGATGGTGGTGAGTTTTTTGAAGACAGGGATAAGTGAAGCTAATCCGCCGTCGTTCCTGGTACGTCTGTGCCATGGCTTTATTTCAAGTGACTGGATAGTCCGTATTTCTCACATGTATAGAGAAGCTAATCGCCTCGCGGACGAATTATCGAACTATGTGTTTTCTTTACCATTAGGTTTCCATTTGTTTGATATTGTTCCAGATTTCGTTGTTTCTTTGTTGAATGAGGACACTGCGGGGACTTCAGTCTCATGCCAGATTCGAATGTAATTTTTCTTTTCATAATAAAATGAGGGTTTTTCCTCTTCTTCAACCAAAGAAAAGACATTAAAATGGAGAAGAAGACGAAGAAACGTAAAAGGAAGAAAAAAAAAAAAAGAATAGTGTTTGCAAACATTTGTCTTTTTTATCTTCGAACCGTAGAATTAGATGGCAAAATACAATTTATTTTCATAAAAATTAAAAGAATTATTACATAAATGTAGAATTCTATCATGATACTAATTAGTTTTCAAAACAAATCTTACTATTATCTTATGTTTTGATGTTGGGGACAATTCTTTTAACAAAAATAGTGTTGGGTACAATTTGAATTTACTCGTTTGTTTCATATTTATGGGGAATAATCTACACTATTTCCTTTAATTGTTGACAAAGGTTGCTAGTAGTCAACTAAGAAAACAAGACATTTACACGTTAAAGAATGTGAACTTTAAGAGTAAATAAAATAACGAAAGCCTTTTGCATTTTATTAATTTAAACTTATTTAATTTTTTTTTTTTGTGCGAACGATGCTTAATATATAAACTCAACCTGCAA
>OVBJ01002405.1:0-18210 GCA_900406535.1 Noccaea bulbosa
ACTCGTCAGCCTGCTCCGGAGTGACACCGCCCTCAAACGTCGGCGTGCCAACCCTCTGCATCTCTCGCATTGCCTCGCGATACATCGGAAGACCACCAACTGCCGCACCCTGCTGTCCAACAAAACCCGCAGCACCNCCATGCTGCTCCAAACCCGCAGCCTCCTGCTTCTCAACAAAACCGGCACCACCCTGTGCCCCGGCCGCTGGAGGTGCAACCGGAGCCTGATGTGGCACCTCCTCCGGAAGTAGTGCCAAAAGCTGCGTCAGCAGTCCCACTATCAAATCACCCTGAGCTAAAGCCGCACCCCCAACACCGGGAGCCGCTCCTGCTCCTGCGCCACGACCGACGCCCGCGCCACGACCGACCCCAATGTTAGCCTCACCGGCCAACGGGACTGACTGCGTAACTGACCCCGTACCAACACTCGGCGCCGCACTCTCCGCTGAGACCTCTGGTGAACCACGTCCACGACCCCGACCTCCACGACCCGCTACAGCCTCACCGCGACCAGCTGCACCACGACCGGCTACAGCTGCCCCGCGACCAGCTGCCGCAACACCACGGCCTCTACCGCGACCACAACCATAACCTGCGTCCATCTCTGCACTTCGACCCAGCACATAAACAATGGACAAGGTCAGCACACAAAACAACACCACAAAACACAACATATCCAAACTCACTTACCGCGGAAACCGTGAGACCGAGAGGATGAGTCTAGACTATTAACTGAGTAACACACTTAATCAAGTAAACAAATAGTCCAGATCACCCAATACTAACAGTCCTAAAACCGTATACACTCTGATACCAAAATGAAACAACCAGTCCCCTTTTTTTTTTTTTTTATTAAAACAATGCGGAGGTTCTCGTAAGAAAATAATAATATTAAATCATAAAATTCAGTTCAACACATAAACCAATAAAACCAATAACCAATGAATAAATAATTAAACCCTAGCGACCTAAACACCAGGCTTGCTACATTATTAAAATGAAAACTAACATCCTAACTTTCATTCATGATTAACCATAGGATAAACGTTAACACCAAATTCCTAAACTCCTCCTCAGCCTCTTCTCTCGGTCTCTTTCTGCGGAAGAACATTTCTGTCACCTGCAACANTCTCTTCTCTCAGTCTCTTTCTGCGGAAGAACATTTCTGTCACCTGCAACACATTGGAATGGAGTTGCGTAAGTATTATCACAAATACTTAGTGAGTGGATCATCATGTCAACAGACCATGTACGTCAACACTAGACAATACATCAAGCAACAATAGCAACAACATCAAACAGTAAACTCGCACAGAACAGCTCGTGTCGATCGACACACCCCCAGTGTCGATCGTCACCCAGGTTCGGTGTCGNCGGACCTCTCAATGTCGATCGACACACAACGTGTGTCGCTCAACACTGCCCCGCGAACAGAACTTCAAAAACGACACAGTTTCATCACAAACACGAATCTGGGGTTTTCAATGCCCTAAACGAATCAAATCAACCAAAACTCGAAGAACACGAAGAACAACTAAAAACATCAACCTAAAACCCAGAGAAATCACGAAAACTCCAGTGAAACGGACCTACAGTCACGCACTCACCTTGAAACTGGCTGAAAGAGAGAAAGGAGATGGAACAAGGAACAGATCTACTCCAGAAACTTCAAAAATATCCCAAAATCGCCTCCCTCCTGCTCTGAAATTTGCTTCTTCGAAAAGTGAGCCAAAAACGCGGCTGCAGAGTGTTTTATCACGTGAATAGGGCTTCCTTCGCCTAAATCGGATAAACCAGCAGACTCAAATCAAACCGGTCGAATTTCCCATAACCGGTGTCGATCGACACCCACCCTTGGTGTCGGTCGACACCACTCGACCAAACCAACTCCAAATCGAATCGATCGACTTAAACCGGAATCAAACCCGATAACCGGTGTCGATCGACACACCAAATGGTGTCGATCGACACTAGTCATTTAAGAGCTTTCTACACATTTTCTTCGAAGTGAAATGAACCTTAGACCGACTGCACAATAATCAAACAAGAACATGTACAATCAATCCTTGATTCACACCCCAAAGAGCGTATGTAATCTACTCCCAAATTCCTAATGTCGCTCGATCCCCTTTCTATAACAACTTTCTGGTTCACGGATGTTACACCAGCAGTTATCTCCCGGCGGTTCCTTGTCGGTGGAGTTGAGCACCCCGATATTGACCGCATCTTCGTACAGGTAAATATTAATTTATTGTTAATTAATTAAATTTTATTATATTTAACTTTATTAATATCAATTCAATGTTTAAAAAGGGCATATCGCCCCTAAGAATAGGGGTAAAACTATTGGGATGGGATCAATTCACAAGGTTCCTATTGCTTCGTCACTTGCTCTGCGACGCCGATGAGCTGACGATGACGAGCGGACCCAACTGCGGGTCAAGATTGCACATCTAGAGCAGGTTGTGCAAGAAGAACGTTCAGATAACAACGCCATTTTCGAGCTCATGGCTAGAGATAACCCGCAGATTGTCGCAATCATGGAAGAAAAAATGCGTAAGCGAGAAGCTGCAGCAAGAGCACGGGAAGAGCTTGAGGAGGCCGAGCAACGGGAAACGGCGAACCATACCTCCCCGGAATTTGTTTAAATATTTTTAAAATTTTTTTGTAAAATATATTTTATTTTATTTTATTTTATAATTTTTTTATATTTTGTAAAATATATTTATTTTATTTCGTTTTATAATTTTTTTTATTTACCAAAATACATTTTATTTTATTTCGTTTTTTATTTTTTAATAATTGTAAATTAATTCGTCGTAAAAACAACGCAGAATTTTGTATATTAATAAATAAAAAAATTCAACGAATTGTCGTTAAATCGTCGTAAGTTGCGACACTTTAACAATGATGTCAAGGCGTCGCAAAATTGCATCCACCTTACAACCTCTTTTTGCCGCGATTTAACGACGACAATCATAAAATCTGGTTACCAACGATTATGCATCAAAACATTACATCGACTTTACGACGTATTATTCAATTTTGGTTTTCCGAATTTGAAATTGCCCGGTATTTTTAACCGGTCATTAACGACGATTTTGTGTCGTCGTAAATTGAAATGGAAAATACGTCGTAAATTTATCGTAAAGTTTACATCGAAATGACGACTAAAATTGTTTTACGTTGTTAATTTTGTAACGATTTTACATTGACTTTAAACATCGAATTAACGACGATTGTTTTGTCGTTAGAATTGTACGACGATGTTACGACGATTTCGAATTAAGGTCGGTCGCTTAGCGACGATTTGAAAATCGATGGAAATTCGATGCGATGGTCGATTACCATCGATCGATTTTACAACGATTATTGCCTTTGGAAAAGTCATATTTTGTTGTAGTGATTGTAATTGAGGGATCAAATAATCTTACACAATATATAAAAATGAAAAGACATTATTACTAAAGGTTGCAGTTTTTAGTTAAGTTAGGTGGTTATAAGTAAAAAGATGCAACCTCAAAAGACACAACTCTTTAGATGAGCCGTTATAGGTGAGATGGTTAAAAACGAAAAGTTCAGACCTCAAAATCATTTATTAAGTTTGCTATTATATTTCTAAGATTCTTTAAACCTTTTGTATACATTTCCATTGAGAGTTAAAAAATCTTCGTAATTTTTAGATTTTTTAACATGATCAATTAGCAGTCTTAAATAATATATTTCACCAAAATTTGGATTGATCTTGTAGAGACTTCCATATCTACACTGATATTTCTATTTTTCCATGTATGTTTTGATTTATTACAAACATATGTACATGGAAATTGGTCATGTGAAAGGTGTTTTAGATTATGCCAAAAATTATAGAAATGAGGTTGTTCAATAGATCTGTGTATGCTTACATTTTGAACTAAAGATGTTCAACATAATTCTCATATTTGAACTTCCTCCACATTAATTCACAAGCCATTAAATATTATAGCTGCATTGAATCAGTTTCTAAATCGTTTATTTGTGCAATAGCCATAACGATTGTGCAATAGCCATAACGAAAGGAAGTAAACAGATGTAAAGAAGGAATTAATAAATTAAAATATTAAAACAATGAGAGAAGTTGAGAGAACTAATAAAAAAAAAAATATAACGTCATGTTGAAAAAAAATGTAACCAAATGATCAAATAATCTAAAAAAAACATATATATAAGTGAAAATGTATCACTAAAAAATGCAACTTTTCAATTAATTTAGCGGTTATAAGTAAAAACGATGTCTTTTTGCAAAGACACAACAACTTTTTATATAACAATTATAGATAAAACGGTTAAAAACGAAAAGACACGACAATAAAAAGTATTTGTTGAGTTTGCTATTATATATAGATTGAGTTTTAAAATTAGACCATATATGCTCTCTTTCCCCATCACTAGTACATCATGCCCTTTCCTTGTCTCTTTTCAGTTTTCCTTTTAAGATTTCGGGTTCATTTGCCTCCAATTTTTTGCTGCTATTAGTCGTGGTATACTAACAGCTATGTGAACTCTGGCGGCTCCAAACTATATGCTGTAAAAAATAGCAGGGGTAAAATAGTTATTAAAAGATACACATAGTTACTCTATTAATTACTTTTGGATATGGTTAAAACTTAATTCTAAACTCCAATATACCTATCACACAAATTTACCCTTAAGAACTAAACATAATGAGAAATTTTAAGAAATACATCTTTTGAGGTGCAAATTTTTAAAAATACATCTTTAGTATAACAATTTTTAAAACTACACTTTTTTCTTAATTTTAATTTATAAGTTTAGATTCACTAATCCTTAATTAGAGTTTATATTTTGAGGTTTAGGGTTTAAATTTAAGGATTTAAGGTTAGATTTTAGGTTTTAAAATTTATATTTTAAGGTTTAAAATTATTTTAGTTAATAAAAAAATATATTTTTGAAAATAGTCATCTTAAAAATGTAGATTTAAAAATTGGTCGCGTTTTGTATTTAGTGGGAAGGAAAAAGAAGGGGACAAAAGAGAGACGGTCACACGCTTCTTCACAAGTCATTGGAAAAAAGAGTGAAGTTGGGGCCAACAATCACGTGACGTGTAAGCTTACCCACTTTCCTCTCTTGTTTCTTACACTCCTCTTTTATTCTTCTCCTACGCTTGACCCACCACCAACTTTGACACTCCACAGCTCTATTGCACACCTCCTTTACAAATATTTAATTCGCAGTCATTTTACTATGTAACTTAATTCGTTATATAACTAGTTATTAAACAATCGATAAAAAACTAGTTATTAACCAATGCTTAAGGCATCGCATCCTTTTGGTGCTTAAATAACTAAATAAAGAGATTGGTTTTTGTGTGAGCTATATACGTCACAAACATTAATACGAAAAATAGGTACATATATTACTCTCCATTTATCTATTAAAAAGAACAAATAAAAGAGAGTGCATGCAACCACACAGAAAAGACTAAAGTAAACAGATGTTGTTGACATAAAACAAAAAACAAAAAAGAACACTAATAAGTATTTTGCTACTCTCTCAAGGTCCCCCGTATCTGACGGAGTTTTTACATTTCTGATTGATAATTTGTAAAATACTACAATAATATATTATGGTGAGAATTCGAGATTTTACATACAATCTGTTACATCAATTTGTGTGATGGATATTTATGATCATTCCACAATCTATATAATCATTTCTTTTTTAAGAAAAAGATCTATATAATCATCTTCTCACATACAAAATCGTGCTTGAGTTTTGGATTCACGCAAACCTGAAATATCGATCTGCCTCAACCGATTAGGCTAACTAAATTTGAATTTTAGAAATATAGGACTTTTTAGCCAAAGTTTTTCTAAACTCGTTTTCAACTTTTGATCATTAGTGATGAAATTCACATAGCTTAAGTCTTTCCTTTTTTTTTCCAAAACAAAAAGTCATAATGAAACGATCACCAAGATATTTTTGTTTCTTGACAAATGTCAGATTTTGGAATTTGTCTTATTTCACATACTATTAACTAAAATATTAAACCCATTCTCTCAAGAATTTGAGGACTCTGCTCTAAAAAAAAATTACTGTTTTAAGTCTTAAAAACCATTAAATAATCTGCACCTTCCCCAAAAAGCTATAATGGCGAGACTCTCCATAAAACCTATGCAATGTAATGGACACATGTCTTTAAAAGGAAGAAGTGAGATAGAAGAGAAAGCCTCAACTTCAAGTATACGCATTACCAGAAAGTGATCGTAAAGAAAGCTTCTCTTCTATTTTCATTTAACGATCAAAACACTCAAAGAATTAAAAGTGTGCTCTGCCACTAGATCGAAATGGCTTCCAACTAATTTTGCCGTCCTTGTTCTTTTTTTCTTTTTTCTTTATAGTATAAGTTTTCTTTCTCTATATTTCTTCGGTGCTTTTGGGTGAAAAAAAAAAGATGAAGAGAGATACTTTAGAAGAAGTTGTAATAATTGGAGGATTGGTCGGATCTCAGGTGGTTTACGCCGGAAACTCGGAGCTACTGAGTCGCTTGTTGTCTCTTGGCGTCGACCCGCTTCTTATCGCTATCTTCTGCACATTCGTATCATTTCTTCTTATCACTCCTCTTGCTCTTCTCTTTGAAAGGTAACTTTCCTTTTTTTTTTACCACAACTCTCTGATTCAGCTTCTTTTCTTTTTTTTTTTTTTTTTTTTTTTTTTTTAAATGAAGATTTTGGATTTTTTTCGATGGTTTTTTCTGTTTTTTGGCGGTGGGTATTTGCAGGAAACTGTGGCCAAGAAGTCTAAGTTTCAAGTTAAAGACAAAACTGGTTTTAGTTTCTCTTATTGGGTAAAAAGTCTTTTTACTATCTGCATGTTTTGGTTACTAATGCTTACTTGAAATAATGACAACGATAAGTTTGTGTTTGAAACAGAGTGACTCTGTTCCAGTGGTTATTCTTACAAGGAATCAAACAAACTTCTGCATCAATGGCAACAGCTATGCCTAATCTCGCTCCTGCTTTCATTTTTGTCACGGCTTGGGCTGTTGGGTAAATTCCAATTACTTTTCTGTTAATTTTTTTCTCTTAAGCATCTAAAGTAATCAAAGCTTTAAATAGTGGGTTGAATTTTGAATAAATATGATATTGTGAAGGATGGAGAAAGTGAAGCTAAGTTGTATGTACAGTAGAGTTAAGATGGGAGGAACAGTGTTGTGTGTGATGGGAGCTTTCATTATGAGCTTAATGCACAGTACAACTTCCACTTCTGGCTCGGTGGAGAAGTCTATGGCTATTGTCTCTGACGACGTCGTTTTGGACAAGGATAAAATCTTAGGTTGCATCTATCTCCTACTTGCCATCTGTTGCTTGTCCTCTAGTGTTATCCTCCAGGTTTCACCTCATTTGCTTCTTAGCTCTATAAGCTAATATATCATATCATTTTTTTGTGTCAACTATATCATATCATTTCCATCGTCCTTATTAGGCATCTATACTAGTCGAGTTTCCGGCGCCTGTATCCATGTTTTCAATGGTGTTTTTTATCGGTGGGATCGGCACCACGGCTTTGCAGTATGCTCTTAATGGGAGTATGGAAATGGGAAGTGCATCAGTGATCGGTCTTGGCTACCTTGTGGGATACGCAATACTGGTACATATATTTATATATCATGAATCATATTATGGTGTGAGTTTTATTGAATGTGTTGAGAATTTTATATAAGAAATGTTTTGTAGGGAGGTTTGGTGACTGGAGGAGGGTTAAGCTTCAATGCATGGGTGATTAAAAAGAAAGGACCAGTGATCGTGTCTCTCTTTAGTCCAATTGCAACTGTGGTTTGTGTTGTTGTCTCTGCTTTCTCTACCGTAGAGAGTTTCAACTTCGGAAGGTACACTTTATTTTGTAGCTTCTCTCCTCTCAAAGTATGATCTTTTGAACAGAAAGAGAAGTCAACTGTCGTCTTTCTTGTGTTTTGTCTTTGTGGAATTATAGCTTTGCCGGAATGGCGTTGATGTTCGGAGGACTCTACTTTGTTCTGTGGGCTAAAGGGAAAGAGGAATGTGGAGAAGGAGATGAACAAAAAGAAATTGAAGAAGAAAGTGTGCTTGTAACAGAGTTTGATATTGAGAAGCCTCTCTTGCGTTAAAGTCTTATTTTCTTTATGTTCTTGTTAATATTTAGTTTAGCTAGGGCTAAAGAAGTAAGATCATGTCTTCTTTTCTATATGTTCTCGTCTGATACCAGAATAGCTGGACATGAAAAAGATCCCATGCAGGTCGAAGAAAAAGAAAAAAGCCTAAACTATCAGTTTTAATAGTTCTTTGATCATAAATGTTTAGATATGAAAAAGAAAAAAGCCTAAACTATGCAGTATTATGTTCAGAAAATAAATATATGAAATGTATTATAAAAGACTAGTGTTTTATTGAAAAATATTTATATAAATAAAATGATATTGTATTTTCTGTAAAAGTGATGTTTTAAATTTTGATTAATGGCGAATTCCATAGGGTATTTTGCCATGTTCCTGTCGGGTTCTTTTATCAGTTTAATAATTTAGTTATTGATTAACTATTTGTTTATAGTCAATTAGACTTTTATTTGGATGAGAAGAATTGATTATTATTAAACAGTCAACAGAGATCTATTGCTTTGTCTGGAGAGTTATGTGTACATATTTTAGTGAGAATTGAGATTGAAGCAAAGCTAAGTAGTTAACGCTATAGATTTCACTGTCTAAGCCTCTTCTTTAGTCAACTGTTTATCAAAGTTCCAACAACTGAAATTTAAATCTTTGCCTTTCTTATTCTCGATAAATGCTGAAAAAAATATTGAGACATATAATGGTTTATCAAAAAAAAAAATATTGAGACATATATCTCGATTCTTCTTGAAGAAATAGACAGATGCAGGAAGAGATTTACTATCATCTCTCTTCATCAGATACCAAGGACGAACAACACGAAGGCAGACAAAGTAGCATAGAGTGCACGAGATCTCTTTCATGACGTGTATCATGTAAACTCTACCCACTAGTTTCTACCCACTAGTTTGGATTTCCGGACAGGTATAGGTGTAGATGCAAAAAAAAAAAAAGTTGAAAATATTGGGATATATCATAGTTTTATAATAGGCAGTAGCCATATACTATACTATTTGATACCGAAATATCAGCATGTCAAGTTTGGTGAAACTGAATGATAAACAAAACTCAATCCCGGTTCGAAACTTCAAAATATTAAGACACTAATCATTCTTAAACACATCATAAAGTTGTTTTGTCTTTTTCTTTCATTTGAAATAAGAGCAATGAGTATAATCTCTTTGTTGCCAACAAAAGAAGGGAATGACAACCCACGTACGAGTTCTCAATTCAGGTAAACAAATTCGAATTGAATATGCATAACAAGTTGAATAAACTATTGTATAAAACGGGACTAGAAGTTTGGAAATGATACATGGTAAAATGATACATGCTCAGAAATTTAAAGTTCTTTTTTGTTGAAAAAAAACTTCAGAAATTATAACTACCGGCTACCGCTCTTAATGTTGATGACAAAAAAACAAAGAAGAAGATATTATGGTAAATTTAAAAAGCGATGACTCCAAAAACTGAAAAAAAATTGAAATGAGAATGGACGTCCCTGAAAGTTCGAAAGACTTGGACTCATCATTGTGAAGTCATTCACCAATGGGTCAACTAGACCATCGTATGTTAGATGACACCGAACTATTACAATTCTATATATGTGATGATTATATTGTTTCATTTTAACTAATTATTATTCCAACTGTTAAAACTCATTACTATCAAGGTATTTTTTATCTTTAAACCGTTACAGTTGACATCTCAGCATTAAACCTCAACGCCCAATTATATCAATGTAACTAATACAACCGTTTATATCATTTAAACCTCGACGTTTCAACCGATTATACCATTACAAATCCTACAACTAACTCAACAAATATAATCACACATACTTTGTGAAGCTTTATTTTCTTCTTTCACATCCTTTGTTAAGCTTCTAAACTCATCTATGCTTTAGAAGTCCCTAGTGATCAATAAAAGTAGCAAAAAGCAAAGCAAGAGCTTTTTTGTGCTTTGTTTGTCTCCTTTTTTCTCCTATCTCTTAAACAATTTTATTTTGTAATTTACTTTGCTTCGGAGTATATAATTTTTTTTTTTGTTGAAAAAGAGCTAATTAAGAATATATATAAATTCAGTCACGGCATATACAAACTACTCCCTCTGTTCCACTATATTTGATGTTTAAGATTTTTGTTTTGTTCCTTATTATTTGATGTTTTAGATTATTAAATGTACCTTTTGCTAATTAATATCATAAAAATGTTAAGTTCAAGAGAATTCTATAATTTTAATTGGTTAATAGTTATTTAAAGTGAAAAAGTAATACATTAATAATTAAATATTAATTGTTTCTTAATTTATGTGAAAACTCTAAAACATCAAATATTGATGAATAGAGAGAGTAATTATTAAAATTCAAATATTTCTGGATTCAATGAGATTCTACACTCGGTGGTTATCGTTGTCAGCAGAATTAAAAATAGTAAAGTTATCTCTAAATTGTTTTACTAAAACTAACTAAAAAAGTTATCTTTACGTATCATTAGTAGTAGTTATCGTATGGACCAAAAAGTCATAATTGTTAAGTTTGGGGGTTTGTGAAAAGAGAAGAATGCTTGTTACCTACTCTTATTAACTTCCTCTGATTCTCTCTCTCTCTCTGCTCTACAATAACAGTCTCTCTCTAACTCTTAAGCAAAACTGGGACAGAGAAACTTAAAGTCTTCTAGGTTTCTTTTGTTTGTTTGTTCCTGTTTCTTTGTTCTTATTCTTCTTCTTTGGCAAAATGCAGAGGCACAAATGCAAGCTCTGTTCCAAGAGTTTCTGTAACGGCAGAGCACTTGGAGGTCACATGAAGTCCCACTTGGTCTCATCATCACAGCCAGCGACTCGGAGGAAACTCGGTGACTCGGTCTATTCCTGTTCATCTTCCTCCGATGGTAAATCTCTGGTCTACGGGTTGCGAGAGAACCCGAGGAAGAGTGTCCGGGTTTTCAATCCGGATCCTGAGTCATCATCCATCGTCTACAACAGCGAGACCGAGACCGAACCTGAATCCGGAGACCCTGTTCGGAAACGAGGCAAAGCAGAGGTTTCGAAGAAGAAGAAGAAGAAGAGGAGCAAGAAGAGAGCGTTTGAGAACTCTTCTGAGTCGGGAAAGAAGCAGAAGATGAGTCATCTTAACTCGAACGAGTCACCAGAGCCGGCGAGTTCTGTCTCCGACGGTTCTCCGGAGCAGGATTTAGCCATGTGTTTGATTATGCTCTCGAGAGATTCAAGGGAAGTTGGGATCAAACGGGAAATGCCGGTTTTTGCAGGGGAAGAGATGAAGACGGAGAATAGACATTTCTCGGAGCTCCGCCGATGTGTGATAGACCTGAATCTTCCTCCGCCGCAAGAAGGCGAGGCTGTCACCATAGTTTCAGCCATATGAAAGTGTTGAGGTTTTTCCAGAGATTAGAGAACATCAAAAGCAAAGCATCTTGTTGATTTGGTTTTCTTCAAGATTATTATTCTTTAACTATAAAAAACCGTTTATTGGTTTGGAATCTTTGGATGATAAGTATGATCAAACAATGTACTTTTAATGTAAGACAAGAAAAAAGAAAAAAACCAAGAAACAAGCTATGTTTCTAGTTTTCTGTTCTTTTGTTTCGAATTTTTAGGGTCATGAGGATGATAATATATTGTTGGATCTTTGTTATGTCGTTTTGAAATATGGAAACTTGGAATTCTTGAGATGATTCTTTTGCATGATCTTTGGATCTTGGATCTTTTGGTTTATTAGTATGTCTTGAATGAACTATTTAATTTCAACTGCATAGTATTTTAATGACACAAGTGTGTGCTAACCCTTTAAATAATATAAATTTTATTCTTGTTACATTTTTTTAAAAGCATATATAATAGCATCGGTGTATTGGAACAACTATACACTCTAGTAAGTACGCAAAATATCAGATCATATTCAAATATCTTCACAAGTGAAAATATCTAAACCCAAAAAACACTGAGATATTTCACCTAAAATTATTAGTACATACTTTAAATTTCTGAAAGATGAGTCTGAATATTCACCTTATGCATTACTACTTATCAGTTTATTCTAAGAACAAAAATAGTATTGGTTCTTTATTATTTCCTACTTTCTGTGTGGTGTAGTTTGTGTCGCCAGCTGCAGCTGTAACTCTGTACACTGTCTAGTACTAGTTTTCTACTAGAACAGATCCATTTATGTTTCTTTCTTGACATAAAAAAACACACACAAACATATCATTTAGTAACGTTCTTATTTAACACAGAAATATATCCCTGATCCGCTTAAAATCACGTTTCTGCATGTTTACCTTTGCCTGACTTCAAAGTTAAATAAATATTTATCCACTGACAGATCGACACCAGCATAAATTTTTCTTATACATTTTAGATTATTAGTTTATACTTAGTAATATTTTTAAGAAATATAGACGGAAAACTGTTCATTATTATGTTGTCTGAAACAAAAACATGAGATCAAGGGGTATTTGGGTAAATCCCTTTCGTTGGTCTTTTTCTTTTTCTTTAATTTTTGTTTGTTTGTCAAACATTCGTTGATCGTATGAGTATCATATAAATGAGGGTGGCATGTGGCATATACCTTTTTCGCCTTAAGCTCCCGACGGAAAATTCGTGGACCGATCAAATCTCCTTCTTTTAATTTTCCATTTTAGAGCTTCTAAATTTATAAGGACCCATCATCAATTCATCATGTTCAGCATCAATTTGGTGACGGTTTTATCTAGGGCTGGGCACAGGTCGGGTACTCGGAATTTTCGCCCTACCCACTACCCGACCCGCTTTGTATAAGTAATAGAATTTTGGAATTAAATTTAGACTCGTTTAAAACAGATATTTGTTTGAACAAATATTTGCCAAAATTTAGAAAACTTACAAGTACTCGTTGGGATTTGTTACCTGTTAAAATAAAATAAAATAAAATAATTAAAAAATACTCGTTGGGATTTGTTACATATGTAAACTTATATGTAAAAAATGTTACATTTTTTCATTACCTGTACAAGAATTTTGGAATAAAATAATTAAAAAATACTCGTTGATTTAAGACAGAAGTTAACTAAAAATATTTCATTGTAATAGAATTTTGGAATAGAATTTTGAAATAAAATAATTAAAAAATACTCGTTGATTTAAGACCGCCAAGTTAAAGTTAATCTGGCCCTTTTGTTTACGTGCTCACAACAACCATTTAATTTTCCAATAGTGTTTTCTGTTCATTAGCTAGGGAAGGATAAATGGATAATAATCGAATCAGAATATGTATTTTAGAAACTCATTGAAGACAGAAGTTTATTCATTCCTTTTGAAACTTATTGTTCCATCTTGGCAATTCTTTTTGAATATCCGAATGAACAAAAAGCTAGAAAATCATGTGAGAGATTATGTTTCATTGTTTAAATCAAGAAAACAAAACTAATGTTTATCTTTGTTAATCCTCTCTAACCTTTATGTACATAAAACCAATCCATCAGATAATCAAAATTCTCACTGTCTTAATCAATACAGTTTGCTGAGACCAGAACCAACTCCAGATTCACCCAACCGCGGAAACAAAACCTCTTTGTCAATCAAAGCCTGAAGATGCGACGTGATCTTCACAAAGGAGACCCACAGGAACGGTGCACAGCAAAAAGCATACCCGAAAACCGACAAACCTCTGACAACCCCATCGGGATAAGAGGGAAAAGCCATCACGAGGAGCGTCCCAAGGATGCCAAGCCACGGTGTTAAGACAGGGAGCATCGGAAGCAAGAACGCGTTGATGGGTATGGAGGAGAGAGCAAAGGAACCGGTCAAGTAGAGTGACCAACCGATGAGCGGGTGAATCGTCTGTGGGATGATGAAGAATGGTATAACGTAGGTTGAGAGGATCAAGGGAAGTGCAACCATCTTGAAAGCTGTCTGGATCAAGGTTAAGTTCTTATCAGAACGTCGGTAACATAGCTTGGTCAAGCTAGGTCTCGCTAGACGCATGACTAGTAGGATCCCTAGGTATATCACTGCTTGGATTAGGACCCAAGGCATCTCTGCGGAATAACTACAATAACACAAGAGGATTAGTCCTTACAAAAAAAAAAAACAAATCTATATATAACGTAGAGACTCAGACCTAGAATAATCGTTAAAATACAATGACAAATTGTTGGTTTCGGTGTGTGATCTTCGATCCGGTTACTAAAAAAGAGAGACGTTTTTGGAATCAAACGTACCTTATAGTGTAGCGGCGTTGGTGGTGCCATGAGAGGCCTAAAGGAAGAACAGGCCATGACCACCAGTACCATGGCTTTAACCAAACTGCTCCTGGGAACGTGATCACACTGTTTGGTCCACACGGTACGTTCCATCTAAGTTTAAGGTCTAACAAAAATACAAAGATTAGCAAAATGTTTTAGACTTTTAAGTATTATCGAAATGGATAGAGTGATGGTCACTTACAGTAATAAGAAGCGTCCATTTGGTACCCCAAAGGAAGCCTAAAATGTCCAGTAAGCAAGGTGGTGCGGTTGTCGGGAGGAGAAAACAGAGGCTGATTGAGTAAGTCAGAGAAGTAACTGACAAGAAAGCCTTGATCAGCTCCATCAGGATTATCTCTCTTTACTTCAAGCTCACGAATCATGTCTTTGAAGACATCCACTGATGGCTGTAACACGAAGAGGCCAGTGTGGAAGATGCAAGGGTTGATGAAGACGGCACAGAACTGGCCGCATTGGAATAGCTCGTCGGTGTTCTTGAGGAAGAGATTGTCGGCGTCGAGCATTACGACGCGGTCATAGTTAGAGAGAGACCAAGCGTAGAGCTTGTTTAGACTAAGCTTGAATCTGTTGTCGAAGTTGGTTTGTTTCTTGTATGGGTTCTCAAGATTCTCTACTCTCACTACTTTAGCTCCATCCTCTTCTTCCCTGCACAACCCCAATAAGTGAATTATATTAATTAACAGTTTCTGTATTTTCTTAATATTATGTATTAGCAAAATTGTATTTTCTTAATATTTTAACCTTTTTTCCCAGTTCCATAAATGGGAAACCAACAAAAGAAAGTTTTAAAAGGTCTGAAACTTTGAGTTACTAGAATAAGGTATTTGACAGCCCCATTTAGTCTTTTTGATAATAATATGTTTTCTTATCTCTTATATTTTAAATTTGCATGTACATTTAATTTTCTTTAAATACCCACCTTTCCACTAGCAAAAGAAAAATACACCAAATTTCCACCTAACCTATTTAAGTTTTGAATGTCGTATGACACTAAAAGGGTGCTATGAATGCGGAAATAACACTGACAAAAGAAGGAAAAAATCATTAAACGTAAATTTCTATGTTTTAAAGAATCCTTTTATGATTTTCTTTAATGGCTGAGATATATTCTATCAACGATAGAGATAAAACGAAGCAAAAAAAGACAAAAAAATTAAAAATAGGTCGTGGAAAACACGTCTGCTACTAAGATTGTCTTGTTCGGACAATTTTACATTTTATTTATTTTTACTAAAGAGCCAAGACTATTCTGCATTCTCTCTGTTGCTTCTAATAAGTTCTAATCTAATAATAATAAATAATAATCTCATTTTTTCAAATTTAAAAATTATTTTTCATGCTGTTTCCCGCACTACTGCTCTTCCATGTTCTCCTCTATTTGTAAATAAAAATTAAAAATGGATATTTTTTCATTCTAGTCAGTGCACAATACAATATACAAATATTATGAAACTTGTATAATTATTCATAAGGTTGGAAAGTTTATAATATTTTCTTGATTCAAAGAGATATTTTTCTGTTCTTTCTAACCAATTAAAACGGAAGCGTTTCGGCAATCAAGAAGAAGAAGATGAGGAGACACTTACAGGGCCTGAATCCAGTTGTGAGGAACGTCGAGGGAGGCGATAACGACGATATCTGCGTCGACGTGGAGGCCTTTGAGTGATCTGATCAAGACACGTGTCGCAACGTAGAACTCGTAGTCTCTTGGAGTTCCCATGTACATCATCGTCGCATACGCGTTCCTGTGCTCCGGCCGCCGCGTCTGTAACCCTCGCTTCATCACCGCGGTCATCGCGTTTGCGTTTTCCGTTCCAAGCGGCTGGAACAGCTGTTTATCGCGATACGATGTCGTTCCCATGATCAGAATAGAGAGGACCCAACACAAGAACACCAAAGTTCTTTGCAAATCCATGCTTAACTTCTTCTCCATACACCAATCAAGAAGAAAGAGTTAAGAATTTCAGAGCAAGGTTTCTGAGGATTTTTAATTTTCAGGTTTTTGGGTTTGGTTTTTTATAGTATTATTTTTGTTTGGAGAGGTTTTTATCATATAGAAAACGTAATCACTTATCATATACAGACACATGTAAAGGGAATCATAAAAGAGCGAGAGGAGGAGGTTTCTGGGAGACTGGGAAGGCTTAAAAGGTAAATTTTTGTGACTGGCCGATAGGAGATTTTTCTATTTAAATTTGGGCTTTCTCCACGAGTTTAAAATTTTCCATTTTAAGAAATAAAGATTTTGGAAAAGTTTTACCAAAATTTTCTTAAATTAATTAGTGACCAGTGACCACTGGTTGTTAAGCACCCAAAGTTTAAAATATAATGGAAATTGAGAATTGTGATACATATAGACTGTCACTGTCACTGTAACAAATTCTATTTCTTGTCTACCATTCTAAAAGTTCTATGAATCTATATTATTAAAACAGATGCCACTTAGTTGCCTTCATAGCAAAGTGAGTTGTTAAATATTTCTTGTGTTTCATATTAAGTCAGGCCCGATCCAATGTTTTACATGATTATGTATTTTTTAGTTTTAGTTTTTCTTCTTTATTTTATTTTATTAGTTTGTGTTTATAACAATACTGTTTTTTTTGTTGTTTTTAAAGCAACTAGAAATTGAACCCGCACGAAATCGCGCGAAAATTCGTTGTATATAAAATATTTTTCAACATTTGTTTGCAATATATTTTTCAACATTTATATAGCTAAACATAATGAATACTTTTCCGATATCATTAGAATAATTTGTAGATAATAGTTGGTGCTCTAAAAGTTAATTATAATGTAATATATTTATTCTTTAATGCTTTTCAACTAATTGAAGATAAATGATGGAAAACATAGCCAATAGCCATTGACTTGTACAGCCGTTAATGTATTGTTTACATATAACTCGATTCAATTTAGACTTAGTATTTAAAATGTTTTGTTGTCATTTAACATGTTTTAAAACCATATATCTATTTTAACTCGATGATACATTTCTAAATTATTAGTCTAAATGACTTGAATATTGCTGTCACTGCGAAATTGTTGTAGAACTTGATAAATTTAATTCCATTGCAAGTTTCCAAAGGTTCATCCACGGTTACTGTAACATCCGTGAACCAGAAAGTCGTTTAGAAATGGTATCGGACGGCATTAGGGGTTCAAGAGTGGATTACGTATGCTCTTTGAGGTGTGAATTTAGGATTGATTGTACATGTTCTTGTTTGATTGTTGTACAGTCGGTCTAAGGTTCAAACATTTCGAAGAAAATGTGTAAAAAGCTCTTAAATCACTAGTGTCGATCGACACCAAAGGTGGTGTCGATCGACACCGGTTATCGGGTTGATTTTCGGTTTGAGTCGATCGATTTGGAAACTGGGTTTTGGTTTGGTCGAAGGGTGTCGACCGACACCAAGGAGTGGTGTCGATCGACACCAGCTTCAGGAAAATCGATCGGTTCGATTTAAATCAGCCGGTTTAGCTGGTTTGGGCGAAGAAGCCCTATTTCTCGAATAAAACACTGAGCAGCCGCGTTTTTGGCTCAGTTTTGGAGGAGAAAAAGTTCAGAGGCGATTTTGAGAGATTGGGGGCGAATTTCTGAGTTTCTGGAGCAGATCTGTTGCTGTTCTACCTTGTTTCATCTCCTTTGCTCTTTCCAATCCGTTCTAAGGTGAGTGCGTGACTGTAGGTCCGTTTTCACTAGAGATTTCGTGAATTTTCTGAGGGTTGGTGTTCTTGAGTTGTTCTTCGTGTTCTTCGAGTTTGGTTGATTTGATTCGTTTTGGGGCCTTGAAAACCCCAGATTCGTGTT
>OVBJ01002406.1:0-18209 GCA_900406535.1 Noccaea bulbosa
TTAACGACGATTTTTTTGTCGTTACAATTTACGACGATGTTACGACGATTTTGAATTTGCGTCGATCGCTGACCGACGATTAGAGAATCGATGGAAATGCGATGTAATTGTCCATTACCATCGATTTTACAACGATTCATGTCGATGGAAAAGGCGTGTTTTGTTGTAGTGCATTATCGCCGTATCTATTTATTTTATGTACGGAAGTTTTAATAACAAATCTGAAGATAGCGGAAGAAATGAAACAGCTCACAGGTCTCAAGGTGGCTCGGGCATGTCCAGCGACATCTCATCTACTGTTTGTGGATGATAGTTTGTTTTTCTGTAAAGCAAATAGTGAGGAGAGCCAAGTGCTACTACAATTATTAAAGGAGTATGAGATTACATCTGGACAGCAAATTAATTTTGCAAAATCCTCGGTACAATTTGGACACACGGTGGATGTGAGAGTGCGTGCTGAGATCCATCAAATTCTGGGAATAAGTACTGGTGGTATGGGCACCTATCTGGGAATACCGGAAAGTCTAGGGGGCGCCAAGACAAAAATATTCAGCTTTCTGGTAGACAGACAACAAAACGAATAAATGGATGGAACTCAGAGTGGCTGTCAAAAGGGGGCAAAGAGGTCCTTATTAAGTCGGTCGTCTCGGCGATGCCTACGCATGTAATGTCCTGTTTTTGTTTGCCTAAAGGAGTTACAAATAAGCTTTCTAGTGCAGTATCAAACTTCTGTTGGAGTAATAATGGCCAGACACGAGAAATGCATTGGTTGGCTTGGAAAAAACTATGTCGTCACAAAAATGATGGGGGATTGGGTTTTCTGGTTATTGAGGATTTTAATACGGCTTTATTGGCAAAACAACTCTGGCGTTTAATGGATAATCCAGATTCATTATTTTCTTGGGTTTTCAAAGGACGTTATTATCGGAACGCTACTCCTTTGGATCCCATTAAATCTTACTCTCCTTCCTACGGATGGCAGAGTATAGTTTCGGCTCAACCTCTGGTTCATAAAGGGCTTATTAAAAGAGTTGGTTCAGGAACATCCATTTCAGTTTGGGGTGATCCATGGATTGCAGTTTCTCGCCCGAGGCCAGCTATGGGAAACGGGATTAATTTTTATCCTCACCTTCGGGTGAGTGAATTAATGACTCCCGGAACAATAACGTGGAATTTACCACTATTAAATCAATCATTCGACACTATAGATGTTGCTCTTATCATGGGAATTCCGACCACACATGTTAGTAGGCCGGATGTTATGGGATGGTTCTTCACGAAGACAGGCAGATATTCAGCTAAATCGGGATATGCATTAGTGCAACAAAATCTGGAGGATGATAAAATTATACCTTTTGGGCCAGATGTACGACCCCTTATGGCACAAGCGTGGAAAATACAATGTACTAAAAAACTACAACATTTCATTTGGCAAATTGCAACGGGTTGTATCGCGGTTGGGACACGACTACGGAGTCGCGGTATCCAGGTAGACCCACAATGTATGCGCTGTGGAATGTCTGCGGAAACGATCAATCATATGTTATTTGAATGCCCACCGGCGTTACAGGTTTGGGCTTTATCTCAAATTCCTATGGTCATTAACCGATTTCCGACAGAAGGTTTATTCACAAATATGGCTCATTTATTTTGGCACTTACCAAATGATAATAGAATGCGGATGTACCCTTGGTTGCTTTGGTTTATTTGGAAAGCCTGTAATGAAAAAGTTTTCACAAATGAGGATTCGGATCCCAATGATATTATTAACCATGCGGCGGCAGAGGCCTCAGCTTGGGAATTGGCTCAGCTTCGACAGGAGGATGTATACCGGCCTCTAGAGGTCCCGGTGGCCATAACCTCAGTGGGTGACAGATGTCAAGTGGATGGCGCTTGGAAGGTGACAGAGTGTTGGGCAGGACTGGGATGGTATAATTTCAATACGGATACGGGTGAGAGACTAATGGGCACGTCTAACCTGCGGTGGGGTTTATCGCCACTTCAAACAGAGGTGGAGGCTTTAATATGGGCTATGCAATGTATGTTACGACACAACAAGCTAATAATGGTGTTTGAGACGGACTGCTCCGATGTGGTGAAGATGGTGTCTACACCTGAGGAATGGCCAGCATTTGCAATCCTACTGGAAGAGATCGACAGATGTAAATTGAGATTCATTGCTTTCTCCATTGTCCACATACCAAGGGCGAAAAACACGAAGGCAGACAAGCTAGCACGGAGTGCTCGGGATCTACCTACTGATGTGTATTATGTTAACTCTGTTTCACCAGCTTCGATTCCCGAGTTGTTCTAGAAATAATGGCTGTTGACAAAAAAAACTGAGAACTCTGGTCATTTTACATTTTTTTTTGAAATTTTTCAAATTTGGACTGTAAAATTTGAAATTTGAACTCTTATGCTAACAATATGAAATAAATATTTTACAACTTCAAACTTTTACAACAAATTTTAATATATTCAATAATATTATATGAAGATTTTAGAGAATTTTTGACAATTTGTTTTTCGAAATTTGAAGTTCGTAAAATTAAATGAAATTTGGTTCTACCAAGTTCGATTTTCAAAGTAGAATATGTCTTCTACTACATGCTCCAACTTCTAATCGTAGTAGAACATGAATTCTACCGCCTGTTCATTTATCTACCATCGTAGAATTTGTCTTCTGCTAAATATCATACGTTCTACGAGTCGGTAGAATTGTTCAACAATTGTTCTACGTGTTACACGGTTTTCTACCACTGATATAATTTATATTCTACTATAGACACTGCTTCCTACCAATCGTAGAATCTGTATTTTACCGTAAACACTCTCTTCTATATTTTTTAGATTGTATGTTCTGTTGAAAATACTATTTTCTACTGCTCGTAGATTATGTATTCTACTCAAAACAATGTCTTCTACCGTAAGTAGAAACAATTTTCTACCATTGATATTGTTTTCTACGAAATGGTAGAATTCATCTTCTACGAGAATCTAAGAAAATATAGAAAAAATGGTAACTGAATATTTAAAAATCTTTTTTAAAAATATATTTTCTTTTATTTATTTTTTCAGAAAAAAACTACATCTTCTCTCCTTCCAAGATTTTCTTCTTCTTCTACTTTTTTTATATTTTCTTATTTTTTACCTTAGTTTTCTCATAGATTTAGTATTTCAGTTGCATATCTTGTCTTGGTTAATAAGAGAAGCAAAGAAGAGAAAAATGAGAAAATAAAATAAGCGAAATAATTATATTAATAAATTATATTAAATAAATTAAATTAGTAAATTATGTAAATAATTAAATTAATAAATCATGTTTTAGTCGAATTTTATAATAAATAAATAATTAACTTAATAATTATTCAATTAATAAATAATTATTAGATAAAAGTGAAATAATTAACTCAAAATAATTATTTCTCTCTTATCTAATAATTAATTATTTATTTATAGAATAATTTATTAATTTAATTATTTATTTAATGTAAAATTCGACTAACATATAATTTCAGGGTTAAAATTGGATTTAAAATTTATTAAGGGTAAGTGGATAAGATATCGGAAAAAAAGAATATAAGGACAACTTGTCTCTTTTTTTGGATTATTTTGCCAAATTTCCAAATCATTCCAAATCCAAGGTTATTAATTATTTGTACAAATTCTTTAAAATCATATCTTATTAGAAAATTAGGATTTCATTTATAAGATATATAAATAACTATTTTGAGAGATTTGTGAGAGATTTTCTAGTTAGAAACAAAAAGATCCAAATACCATTATGAGGTGAGAATTTTCAAATCCTCTTAAAACTTCATATATAGATTTGGATTTATCCAAATAACTCTAAATCATTAGTACAATAAGCTTATTAGATTGATGATTTAAGAGGATTTTTTTTTTTTTAAATCCCCTCTTATTGGTTCCAGTATTTATAAAAATACTCCAAATTCAAAGTTATTGAACTAATCACTTGTACAAATTTTTTAAAATCCCAACTTATTGGAAAATTATGATTTCATTAATAAGATATATAAAAAACTGTTTTGAGGGATTTGTGAGAAGTTTTCTAGTTAAAAACAAAAAAATCCAAATACCATTTTATGAGGTGAGATTTTACAAATTCTCTTAAAACTTTCTATACTTGGATTTATCCAAATAATTCCACCCATCATTTTAAACAGAATCCAAGCTATATTGCAGAGATTTTAGAATTAACTCGTATGGATTTTTTAAAATAAAATCAAAATTTTAAATTTGAAGGATTATAAAACCTATAGAATTGATTTTAAATCTATGATTGAATAACCAGTTTTTAAATTGAGGCTGTTGACATAACAAAAAATAAAAATAAAATTCTTGTGTTCAGCTTACGTCACTATTTAAAGGGCTTAATATTTCTTCGCTCCTATAAATATCACTCTTCTCCTCTCCATTTACACAACACTAAAGCAATATTAAGTTAAATCATGAATCCAATAACCCCCCTAAAGCAATATTAAGTTAAATACTTCTTACAAATTTATAACTATCTTCTCATTTTCACTTGAAAATGGAGAGCATCACGAGTGAAAATAATTTCAAAGAGAACCCTTCGATGATCTTTGATTCAACAGCTCTAAATCATCAACCAGACCAAATACCTCAACAGTTTGTATGGCCCGACCATGACAAACACTCTACAAACGTTCCAATCCTCAACGTCCCTATTATTGACCTCGCAGGCTTCTTCTCCGGCGACCCATCTTCGGTCTTGGAGGCTACAAGACTCGTCGCAGAAGCGTCAAAGCAACATGGTTTCTTCCTAGTCACCAATCACGGAGTCGATGAGAGGCTCTTGTCTAGTGCTTATACAATGATGTACACATTCTTTAATTCATCGACTTTTGAGAAACAGAAGGCTCAAAGAAAATGGGGCGAAAGCTCGGGTTACGCTAGTAGCTTTGTAGGGAGATTCGAGAAGAATCTCCCGTGGAAGGAAACGATGTCGTTCTTGTTCTCCCCAGAGGAGAAGAACGAAAACCACTCACAAAACGTTAAAGATTTCGTTTACAAGACGATGGGAGATGATTACGAAGATTTTGGGTATATAAAAAATGATTATTTATTTGCATTCTTAATTTCTTATATTACATACTAAAATATTATACGTAAATCAGTAAATGAAAAAATACTATACAACTTAGTTAATTTTTTTCCCATGCATTTATGCAGGACCGGTTTTCAAGAATACGCGGAGGCCATGAGCAATCTCTCACTGAAGATCATGGAGCTTCTTGCAATGAGTCTTGGCATCAACAAGAATCATTTCAAAGATTATTTCGAAGACAACGAATCGATCTTGAGATTGAATTACTACCCAAAGTGCAAGCAATCGGATGTCGTGCTAGGGACAGGACCACACTGCGACCCAACCTCTCTTACCATACTTCAACAAGACCAAGTCAGTGGTCTTCAAGTTTTCGTGGACAACAAATGGCAATCAATCCCTCCTAATGCTGAAGCATTGGTGGTAAACATTGGCGACACTTTCATGGTAACTTGATCAATGCATGAAGAAGCAATATTTTTGGACTAAAAATTAATAATTTGGATATAATATTTTTCAGACTAGTAATAATACGAACAAAAAAATTAAAAGATTTTCTTTCTGATAGGCTCTAACGAATGGAATATACAAGAGTGGCTTGCATCGGGCGGTGGTGAATAGCGAGGTGGAAAGGACGTCACTTGCATTCTTTCTATGTCCGAAAGTCGACAAAGTGGTGAAGCCACCAGAGGAATTAAAAGGTGAAAGAGCGTATCCAGATTTTACATGGTCTATGTTGCTTGACTTTGTAACGAATCATTATAGAGCGGACATGGACACTCTTGAAGAGTTCACAAATTGGCTCAAGAACAGAGGAAGTCTCTGATGAAGGATCTTGGCAAAATGAAGAGGCAATAAGTGTTGTGGCACAGAAAGTGACTTCATAAGTTCCCTGGAGATGTTGATTTTAGAGCTTTAGTATTTGTCTTATTTTTATTGTTAAAGAGTTTAAGAGCTTTATACAGTTTTATTTTTTATGATAACTAGTTTTTAAAGTAATTTTAATTAAAAAATAGGCAGTCGAATTTGAATAAATAAATTCAATAGTATGAATTAGGGGGAAAAAATCCATCTAAAGATTAACATTAAAACAAAAAAAAATCTTTCTAAAGACAAAATCCAGCTGATAACAACATATATATTCATGGAGACAAAAGCTGGATAAATGAAAAACTATTCAGTAATCTTGACATAAGAAATCCACCTTTAATTTATGTCATTCTTAATACAACAAAAAAATTTAACTTTTTCCTCCTCAAAATTTTTTTTGCTTTTAGCAGTCTGCTTGCAATGACTCATAATAAGCAAGAAATTATATTATGTAAAAAAGACTAATTCTGTTAAATGTGGCACATAGAATGATATAATAAATTTAAGATAAGAGAATTTCTAAATGCCTCATCTAAAGCAGAACCATCGTTACATGCTCTCTACGTCGTTGAGTTAATTTTGTTAGGATGTGTTTCCTGCTTCCACTCTAGATTGATATGCAAGAAACATCGATGTGGTGAAGGCTTGAAGCAGAGTGTTGATCAATAGAGCACTTGGTCTAAAGAATATCCACCAAATCAAGTGGCGTCGTTGTGTGATCAATTAGACTGGTGCTAGCTTTTTGAGGTCTTCTTCAGCAAGTGAAGTAGTTCTCTATAGTAGTAGCACCATCAATCAAATTGTCTACATAATCTTGGACTATATCTGCTCGCACTAGCCATGAACCAACATTATAAGCAAGAGTTTTAAGCTCAGAGAGAGAGATGATCTGTATAAGATGGTAATGCGAATCATCTCTGATTCTTTATGGAAATCGTAAATGGGCTTTGAAACGTATAACCTAATTTTCTCATATTTCTGTATATATAGCTAATTTCCATTGCAGCCGTTTGTTGATTCTTGGATTGCAAGAATGACGACGGAAACGTCCAATCTTCCAAAGGATGTGGAAGCTCTCTACTTTTGGATAGACTTTCACCATTCTCAATGCGAAAGGTTTATCTAATTTTGTTTTTGGATCAAACTAGATGGGTTCAACCCAAAAACTATTTCCATCGATCCAGAAGAATATTATGCATCAATAGTTTTTGGGTTTGATCCACCTGATCCAAAAACTATCTGATCGATACATACATAAACTATGATATGTTTTCTCTGTTGTGATATGTTTTCAACTCTGTTTTGATTATTTACCCTGTCTTCCTCTGCCGCTTGAGGATTGTGTTTTCATTTACTTTCATATCTCTTTCAGAAAAGGCTCTCGATAGTTAATTACTATGAACTTCTTTAACAAAAAACAAACAACGAAATACTATGAAGACTTTGGAAAACATTTGGTCTATTTGACTATTTTGAAAACTTTTGATCTATTTGAGATAATTGTTTATGTATCATCATTAATTGAAAAAGTTGGTTACTATAGAACACGGATTCTCTTTTCTTTTAGTCTTAACATTATTTGATTTCTCAAAACCCAATGTGCAAAATTATGTTTGGTCAAACGTACATGCGTATATATATAGCTATAAAAAGAAAGAAAGAATATTAGGGGGTGTTATTATTGGTTTCATATATTAAAATCAACTCCAACAAATTTGAAATACATCACATTCTTAAAATATTGATTCATTTACAATGATTTATTATTCATATCACAATCTATAGGTATATGAGTTATCTTTAGATTTTAAAATTATGGCAGTGTATTTATAATCTTTAGATTTAAAAATTTATGGCAGTGTATTTACAAAATCAACATAATTTGATTTGATTTCTTGGATATAATTGAATTCAGTTAACAAATAAATTAATTTAGAATGTAATTAAAAACAATAAATAAAAAAACTATCTAAATTGTTTATTGTATAATTGATAATCAAACGAAAAGAGAAGTTCGCCTTAAATTTTTCCTCCCAGGCACATCTCCCTAGGCGCCTCCCTTCTTCAGTTTTCGATCTCCTTTCCTCCTTTCTTCTTTTCTTCTGCTCATTCCTTCACCGCCACTGGTTTGAGTCAGACCTTTCTCCGGTCTTGGCCGTGAGAATGGGATCGACGAAAGCTTCATTTTGTCGTTTCTTTTTTTGATGTTCTCTTCTTTTCTTCGTCTCCGTCTTTCGCCACCGTCTTCTGCCGTCGTCACTCGCTGTCCTCTCTGCTACACGCTGTTTCTCGTCGCCGTCCTTCACCACACACTGCCTCTCGCAGCTTCACGTTCTTTCCCTTCGTTCCGCCTCCTCGCCGCCTACCGAAGCTCTCCTCAGATTGTCTTTCGCCATGGCTGTTGCCTCTGCGAGATCGGGATCTCGAAGGATGTTGGAGCCGTCTGGGTGCTCGTCGATTTTTTCTCACCTTCGTGTGAGGTTACCTTCTGGCTAAGCCGAATCCTCCGCCAGAGCCGCCAGACCCACCTGATCTCTGGCCGTTTCTCCTATCCCTGGCACTATTACCGAGTCAGCCGCCGCGCGCACCTCACCTCCGGCCGTCAGTGTGCCCAACTCTCCAGACGCCATTGTTCTGTCTGGTCGCCGCAGAGGCTGGCCAGAACCCGGCTCTCTTCTCCCTCGTCACCTCCTCTTTCCGACGAGCATCTCCATGTCCTCGATCTGCTCCTTCACGAGAAGGTTATTCTCCCAAGGTGGTTGTGTTCTCTCGCTTCCACATGGTTTTATCGATGCGTCCTCGTCACCGTGTTTATTTCTTACCGTCGCATCTGAGGTTGGCGGCTCACTATGCCGTGTTGTCTGAGAGCGTGCTATCTTCGCCGAGGAACTATTCCGGCGTACTCTCCCAATCACTTTCCGTCCTATTCCTCGCCGTCGAAGGGACATCAGGATCTTGGATTCCCGTCGTAGTCAATTTGCACATCTTGTTCCGGCGTTGTAAAAAGTCAACAGACCTAGCCTCCGGCGGGGATCTTACGGCCGCCACCATCACCGTGTCCGTTGTCGGCGTATCAATGGTGTGGGCCGTACGATCAATCTGTCCCGTTAGGGTTTGGTGTTCTTCTTCATTTCCTGGGCTGGACCCTTGTACATTTCCTGGGCTGGACCCTTGTATTTATGGGCTTTGCCCTTGTAAACCGTTAAAGTCACCTGGTACAGTGACTATTACTCGATCTTTCGGCTTTGCTGTGTGGATCTTCTTGGCGCAAGCGAGTTTATTCTCCATTTTGCTGTCATTCTATCTCGGAAACTTATCTCGTGTAATTTCCTTTGCTTTCTTGTGTTGTTTTAAGGTTTTAAGAGGATGTTTAATTCCCTCTCTATGGTGTAAGATGGTTGTTTAAGTTTAATGAAAAACCTGTTGACGACGACAACAAAAAAAAAAAAAAAACTCATACAAAATATTTATTTCATAATAGTTTGAATCCACCCAGTTTTATTTCACTGTCGTACTCACAGAACCATCCCAAATATGATTTACAACTCATCATAAAATTTGGATATACCTATGAAAACAGATTTTTTACTTTTTTTTTTATGTCAATATGTAGCATAAATAATAAAAAAAAATAAAAAGAGAAGAAGTGAGAAAATGGGTACCTTAAGTATTGCTGCTGGTGGAGAACTTACGAGAAGAAGATAATTATAATTATTGAATTTAATAATTATAATAAACTGATTATCAAATTTGAGGATAAATGATTAGATTTTGAATACTATAATTTATATATGAAAGTGATTTCAAATCCAAACAAACTCTTTCACATCAAATCCAAATACAAAAGATTTGAATAACACAATATTTTAATTGATTTATTCAAATCTTTAATTGAATAATACTAGATTTCAAACTCTTTTAATGGAGTGGTTCTAAATACAAAATAACACTGAATTTTAAAATCTTTTAGGGGGGTTTATTGGGAGATGGATTTCAAAGAATTTATAAAATTTTAAGAATCTGTTGTTATTGGTTTATGAATTTTAACAATCTTAGCAAAATCCATTGTTATTGGTTTTATGATTTTAAAAGTCCATACAAAATCAATTGTTATTCAAAAAGTTTATCTTTTACTGATTTCATGAATCCATTAAAATCCTTGTTATTGGAAAATGGATTTTAAACAATTTAACTCATAAAACAGAATTTTCAAAATACTTCATATAACCCTTAGATTCTCAAATTCTATTATAATAAAATATCTTGATTGATTTTCTAAATATACAAACTCTTTCCAAATTTCACATAAACTCTTCACAAATTCAACAAATCTATTAACTTTTAAAATCAATCAACTCCATGTAAATTCATCTCTCAATAACCCCCTCTTAGTGAAAGTATTTTAAATACTTAACCAATAGCACCAGATTTTGTTAGAAGATTTAAAAACCATGATTGAATAACAATGAATTATAGTTGGAATGGGAGGGTTATTGGGAGATGGATTTCAAAGAATTTATAAAATTTTAAGAATCCGTTGTTATTGGTTTATGAATTTTAACAATCTTAAAAATCCATTGTTATTGGTTTGATGATTTTAAAAGTCCATACAAAATCTATTGTTATTCAAAAAGTTTGTGTTTTAGTGATTTTATGAATCCATTAAAATTCTTGTTATTGGGAAATAGATTTCAAACAATTTAACTCATGAAATAGAATTTCCAAAATACTTCATATAACCCTTAGATTCTCAAATTCCATTATAATAAAATATCTTGATTGATTTTCTAAATATACAAACTCTTTCCAAATCTCACATAAACTCTTTAAAAATTCTTCAAATCTATTAACTTTTAAAATCAATCAACTCTATGTAAATTCATCTCCCAATAACCCCCAGACCTAAAACTCTATTAAAAACCATGATTGAATAACATCCCTGAAAAACTAATCACAACAACATATAAGCAAAAAAAAAAAGAAGAAGATGAAGTTGGCTGCAATTTTGTTGGTTTCTTGTGTTTTTGCGCAAAAAAAAAAAAATTTCCCTTCTCTCAAACCTAACCGTTGCAGAGATAAGACCTTGGTGTCCATCAAGAAAACAAATATTTGATGGTCCATGCCAAGAAGGTGTCAGCAAACAATGCTATAATGAATTACTAAGCACATTTGATGGTTCAACTGGAGGTCTTGGTCCAGTCGAACTCGGTTGCACTTGCCTTCCTCGACCCGGGAACAAGCATCTCTGCTATATTCGTTTTTTACCTTGCCCCTAATTAGATATTCCAGTTAAATTAAAGATTTATAAATGTGGTTATTCTCATCTTTTATAAAAGTATCAACAATGAGATTGAAAAAAAGGACAAGGTTTGTGAGTGCATGAGTCAACAATTAATGAAATATTAGTTCGTGTTAGGGTTTTTACCTTTGACTTTGCTTAGATATGAGCTTGTTTCTTGTTTGAGAAAAGTAAGAAGACACAAGAATTTGATTAACCGAGAATTACCGGCTTCTCACCGGAACCGTCTCGGGTGGGATCCTTCCCACAACTTTATTATTAATCAAAGAGTTACAAACAATCTCTAAAAAAGAATAAAAGAAGAAAATGACTTGAATAAGAATACTCTCTCTTTTCTCTCTAGTTATTCTCTCTCTCTATTGTTTCTCTTGCTCTCTGATTGGGATGATCTTGAATGGTAGAAGCATGCCTCCTTATATAGCCAATATGTCTCTTTGTTTTCCTTTTAGCTTATTGTGAAATTGCCTAATCCATGTTTCCTTTTCCTCCAGAAACCGACTATCATGCTAAAGGAAAACATCATATTGACTTAATTTGGATTGGACAAGAATTGGGCCCATATTCTCACAGTTCGGTTTTCCTAAGAATTAATTTCAACTTCAGGCTTGAATTATCAGTTCGATCGAATCTCAATTGTTTTCTCTTGCGTTTAAAATCCAATAGGCACATTATATTGTTCACTACACATATGTGCCTCAGCAATCATCATCTATCTTTGTTGCATTGTGTTAACACAAAGCTCACACAAAGCTCTTCGTCTAGAATGTTCATGTACCTACAAACGGACATCGATCATGCTCTATCACTACAAGAAAACATCGTGAAAACTGACTGGAAAAAACCGTCGATCATCCGTCGGAAACCCGCTATTTCGACGGATTTCCGACCGATTCAATCCGTCAGTTCCACGTCGTCGGAAAAACAAGAGTCGTCGGAAATCCATCGTAAATATCCGTCGGAATCCGTCGAAAATGTTTCCCGACGGATTACCGAGAGCTTATTGACAACCGTCTTGGTTGGGATATCCGTTGATAACCCGTCGAAAATGTTCCGTCGAAAATTCATCGCAATATTTCCGACGGGTTTCCGATAGGTTTTCGACAAGAATGTCGTCGATAACCCGTCGGAAATATTCCGTCGGAAATCCCTCGTAATGTGCCAACGGATTTCCGACGGTGTTCCGACAGTTTATGGGAATTGTTTCTGGCGGATTTCCGACGGAATGCAGCTGTAAATTTTTTTTTTTTAATGAAAATATTAAATTAATTTTATGTTAATAAATAAAATATAAATCAATTTTTAGAAGCTGAAATTTAAAATACACTCACGAATTTCTAAAATAGCATTTCATACAAAATATTAGAAGTTTTCTAAACCAAAAAAAGGACTGAGAACATAGAAAATATGATAAAAGTGTTTGAACAAAAGTGGCGCAATTTCCAGAATTGAGAGAAGCACCGAGGCACTAGTGTTGGTGTGTCACCTCTCCATTACAACCCGATAATCCAGAATTACTCCACCAAGCTGTCTGTCAAAAGAATAACAGCAAAGATCGTTAAAAAACTGAAAAGCCAATCGAAGTCATTGTAGTGAATTGTAAGGCTACTAATGAATCAAAAGAAGATTAACTTAGGAACATCAAAAAGAATATTAAGTTAAGAACATCGCTAGAATCATAAGATTAAGAAGATCTTACCATTTCAGCCACTTCACGTGTAGTTGACTTTGCTCCTCCATTGTGAACATAGGATCCCTTTCCTTGCCGTGTACTCTTCCGGTTCTTGTAGTTTGTGGCCGCCTTAAGCTTAGTATCCTCCTGAGACCAATACTCACAAAAGCCTGTCCACACATTATCCTCAAGATCTTTATGCTTACCTTTTTATCTCAATGAACCTCAGCTTAGTATTGGATCACAGTGAACTTATCGAACTCAACAAGCACTTCTGTTTTCCTCCTATGATCCCATGTGAAATCTTGCTACAAAGAAGGAAAAAAAAAAATTATGATAGACCAATTGATTGAAAAAACATAAACTATGCAGTGATCAAACTCACGGTAAAAGTTCGATGCCAAGAGTCTTTTTCAGACTGCGGCATCACAGAGTAGGTCTTGTAAGGTTCAGGCAACATTGTATGCAACATCCTGAGTACTGCCTTGTTAATTTGAAGAGCCAATCCAAACCTACAAACATTCGAAATAACAAATGAAGTCAATGTTCTTGGAGAAACACATATGAGTCTATCTAGTTGCATCAATGAAATACGATCCGCTTAGACTAGGACGGCAAGAACGTAAGCGTCCAAGAGAAACTTGCGGTGTAGAACCACTGCATATATAAACAGACATCACAAGGACACACCAAAACCACATGTATTTGAATGGAAACAAACATCAAGTGATTTTTTTTTTTTTAACTCGCTATAGATCCGATAAAACACTAAGAAAAGAGAAAACTATGAAGCATACATTGATTAGTACTCGCAAACACCCAAAATCGAAACCAGAAACATCAAATTCCAAAGTGAAAACTTCAAAATCGAAATTAAAAATCTTCAATACTACAAAGAAAGATACCGAAATCTTCAAAATCTTCAGTCTAACCACATATACAACTAATTTAGATCTTCATAAAAACAAAATCGAAACCAAAATTTCACAAACCAAAACAAAAACCTCAAAATCTCAGATTAACAAATCTTAAAAAAATGAAACAAAATCTGACGGTTAGGTCGAATAGAGGAAGACATACCGATTCGCCATGCTACTGGGTTTCTGAGCTCAGATCGACGACCCCCATCTGGAGACGAAAAAGAAGAAAAAAAATTAGCAATGACTGAAATTATTATATACTTTTATTCATCACCAGAACAGATCAATCGTTTGTTTCTATATCTATCGACCATCCATAATTGACAGACAAAAACAACGAAATCAACTAGAAATTCAAATTTCACGAGAGAAGAAGACGGAGCGATGAACGAGAAGGAAGAATCGGCTGTAGAGAGAAGAAGGAGGAGCAGGATCAAAGAATCCCGTAGAGAAGAGTGAAGAACATCGACGAGAGAATCGCCGTCGAGAGAAGAACGAGGAATCAAGAAGATTAGGTTAAGTGAGAGAGAAAAAAAAGATTAAGGTGTGGAAATCGGAAGGGTCCAGAATAGATAATCGAGTTTTTCCGATGGAAAACCCGTCGGCAATCCGTCGGTAAACCAAAATTTGGCGCCCTAATTTTTACCCCAAATTTTCCCAATTTTCTTCGCGCCTACGCGTGTTTACGCTTGTCCGTCGGAAATCCGTGGATAAAAATCCGTCGGAAATCCATGGATAAAAATCCGTCGGAAATCCGTCGATCTTTTATAAATATTCTGACGGTTTACCGTCCATATACCGACGGTTTGAGGTTTAGGGTACCAAAAACTGGTTTCAAAATTATTTTTTAAAAAAGAGTTGAAATTTTGTTTATTTCCATTTAAATTCATGTAGTTATAAGTTCAATAATACCTAATTACAAAAAACTAATAATTAACAAAACCATAACCTATACTAATATTTACAAATTCTTAAACTTATACTAACACTTCAAACATTCAAACTTATCTATCTTAGAAATTACAAAATTTGTGATTTTAATACCAGATAAAATATAATAACATATTCAAATATATCATATTTACTTGGGTAGTAGTGTTTGTTTCATTTGTGGCACATTTTGGATACCCTAAACCCTTATCCATCGGAATTCCGTCGGAAAACCGTCGGAATATGATCAGACCCGTCAGAAATCCGTCGGAATAATTGTGACAGTTGGAATTTCGTTATATCCGTTTATATATGGTTTCAATAGCAGATAAAACATAATAACATATTCAAATATATCATTTTTACTTGAGCAGGAGTGTTTGTTCCATTTGGGGCACATTTTGGATACCCTAAACCCAGATCCATCAGAATTCCGTCGGAATACTGTCAGAAATATCCTGAAAATTCCGACGGGTTAGAATCCGTCGGAAATATCTTTAGCCAACATATATATTTTCCCGACGGATTTCAAACCCGTCGATACACCGTCGAAAATATTTCTTTATTTACGACGGAATTGAATTTACTCGGTATACCGTCGGAAATATCCTGAAAATTCCGACGGATTACATTCCGTCGGAAATATCCTGAAAATTCCGACGGATTTCCGACCGTTTTATTGCCGTTAGAAATCCGTCGGAATTCCATCGGTAAATTTCCGACGGATTCGAACCGTCGGAAAATCCATCAGAATATCGCTTGTTTTCTTGTAGTGTATGGAGATACAAATGACTAATGAGAGGATGTTTCTAGGGGATTTACATTCATGGATTTAAATTTTGTTTGGAAGATATGGAATGATTATTTGGGCTCCGAGATCGAATCCCAGATCTGCTTCAGTCTCAAACATTATTCCCTCTTTAAGTCTCTGGATTATTCGATTTTCAAAAATTATTGCATTACTATATTTATTCAACTTTTTTGTGCAACGTATGCATTATCTTTGACTATTGTAACTTTTTTTTTTGTGTATTTGAGATAATGTTTCTGTATAAATCATTGCTTAAAAAATTGGTAACTATAGAACACGGATCCCCTTTTCTTAGTCTCAACATTATTGGATTTCGCAAAACCCAATGTGCAAAATTATGTTTGGTCAAACGTACATATATAGGTATATAACTATATATTCTATGTATAGCCATTATTCTACTTTTTTTGTTGCTTTAAAGATTTAATTTTAAAAAGATTGAATAGAATCAATTATTATTTTTCTTATATATGTAAAAAAATCTAAATTCTAAACATTTAATAATTTGAAACAGGAGTAAATTATTTATTTTCATAAGAAAATGTTTAAGTGAGTTAGATTCACTATTTAAAAATTTTGGTCAATATGAGGTCATTATTTCTGGATATACTGTTAAACAAATGAGCTAATAAATCTTCTAGTCTCAAGTCTCAACATTATTGCATTCAAAACCCAAGATGCAAAATTATCTAGGGTCAAACGTACATATGTGTGTATATATATATAGATGATCTATGTATACATATGATATGTATATATGCAGAATACTAATTCTTTTCGTCAAAAGTCCCAAGTCTTATCAACATATAATTAGGCAAAAGTAAACAAAAAGAAGAAGATGAAGTTGGCTGCGATTTTGTTGCTTTCTTGTGTCTTAATCTCCCTTCTCCCAAGCTTAACCGTTGGGGAGATAAGACCATGGTGCCCATCAAAAACACAAGTATTTGGTGGTACATGCAAAAGAGATTTCACACAATGCTTTGATGACTTAAAAAGAACATGGGGTGATACTGGAGATCTTGGTCCAACAGATTGCACTTGCACTCCTCAACCCCAGAACAAGCATCTTTGCTATTGCAAATTTTTGCCTTGTCCTAGCATGTAATTAATGATTCCTAAAAGCGATTGTTCTCATATAATAATGGATTAGTTCAACATAAATTCGCTTCTTAGTATTACTGTATCAGCATTGAGGATGAAAAATACCAAACCGGGTTAAAGCTGTGGTTATTGCATATTGGTTAAGTTAAGAGTAAGAGAGTGAAACGCGTGTATGTTCTCACGTTCGAGAGTTTGTTGAACGTACAAACTCCTCAGCTCCATCTCGTATATGAGCGGGTGTGGTCGATGATGATAAGGTTATTGGGGACGAACAACTAATTTTTATCAAGATAAAAAGACTTCAAATTCTATTAGAAGAGGGGGAATTACATCCAAAAGACAAGGAAAAACAAGATAACAAGAAGTGCCCAAAACTCTACCAAACAGTTGATTAAACAAGGGATACGTTTTTTTTCCAGATAAAACAAGGGATAAGTTGAAGATACAATTCATAAAAGAAAAAAATAAAAATTGGAAAACAAACAAGATCCCGGATATTCTTGCTTTACCGCATCCACAGACCACAGTAACCCGAAGTGCTAAAAGACTCTGTAACAAGGGCAAAGGAGACTAACAATCGGGAGGAGAAACCTTGCAATACATGCGGATCTTGATGATCCAACGCATTCCAAATAAGAGAGACGTTTGGGAAGAGAAGTTTTAAAGGTGAGAGCAAGGCAAATAGATACCTGAGATTTAGGGAAGAGAAATTTTCAATTAGTTTCCCTTCAATCTGCCACAGAAAAAAAAATGGGGGAATTGTGATTATACCCCAAAAAATGAGAACTCTTGTCCTCTTACACCTTTTTTGAAATTTTTCAAATTTGGACTCTATTACCCTTGCATATACTAACAATATGAAATAAATAATTTTACAATTTAAAATTTTGTAAATTTTTTATAATAAATTCAATAATATTATATGAAGATTTTAGAGAATTTTTTCACAATTGTTTTTTGAAATTTGAAGTTCAGAAAATTAAATAAAGTTTGGTTCTACCAAGTTTGGTTTTCAAAGTAGAATATGTCTTCTACTACATGCTCTAACATCTATCCGTAGTAGAACATGAATTCTACCGTCTGTTCAGTCATCTACCGTCGTAGAATTTGCCTTCTGCTAAATATCATACGTTCTACGAGTTGGTAGAATGGTTCGACAATCGTTCTACGAGATACACGGTTTTCTACCACTGGTAGAATCTATATTCTACCACAGACACTGTTTTCTACGAACCGTAGAATCTGTGTTCTACCGTAAACACTCTCTTCTACATTTTATAGATTGCATGTTCTGCAGCAAATACTGTCTTCTACTACTCGTAGATTATGTGTTCTACTGAAAACAACGTCTTCTACCATAAGTAGAACCACCATTCTTCCGTTGACACTTATTTCTACGAAAGGTAGAATTCATCTTCTNATTTCCTTTTATTTATTTTCTCAGCAAAAAAAAAGGAAAAAACTTTATCTCCTCCAACGCTCCAACGTGAGTTTTCTTCTTCTTCTTCTTTTTTTTT
>OVBJ01002407.1:0-18205 GCA_900406535.1 Noccaea bulbosa
TGTACATAGGCCTGGGCACAAGTACCCGTTACTTGCTCAAAACCCGTGACCTGCCCCGTATCCGCTTTGTCAAGGCAAGTACCCGTTTAGAACAAGTCGGGTAACAAGTCGGAAAATNGCTTTGTCAAGGCAAGTACCCGTTTAGAACAAGTCGGGTAACAAGTCGGAAAATATTATTATTTGCAATTGAGGGGCAAATATCAAGTCGGAGTTTTTATTCTGATATTTGCCCCGTTTTGACCCGCCCCCGTTTAATATTGTTTAAAATTCAAATATATAACACAAATGTTTATTAAACCCAAGCCCAAAATAATTGTTTTCAGATTTTTTAACCTTAATTTTGTGTAAGCCCATCAAATATAGCCCAATAACACTACAAATCTAACGGGGCGGGGCGGAGCGGGTTATTTGCAAATACTTAAGGTTAAATCTAACCTTAATTTTTTAACCTTAATTTTCAGACACCTGAGCAGAATTCAGTAGTGGAGAGGAAGCATCAACATATTCTAAATGTTGCCAGAGCCCTTATGTTTCAGTCTCAAGTTCCTCTTACGTTTTGGGGAGACTGCATTTTGACTGCCGTGTTCCTTATAAACAGAACTCCTTCTCAGCTCCTTGAGAACAAAACTCCTCATGAGATTCCCACTGGGAAAGCACATGTAGGAGCTGAGAACAAAACTCCTCATGAGATTCCCACTGGGAAAGCACATGTTTATGATCAGATACGCACTTTTGGTTGTTTGTGCTATGGATCCACTTCACCAAAGCAACGACACAAGTTTCAACCTCGATCAAAGGCGTGCATGTTTCTTGGATATCCCTCTGGATACAAAGGTTACAAGTTGTTAGACATGGAAACTAATTTGATTTTCATTTCCAGGAATGTGATATTCCATGAAGACATATTTCCATTGGGCAAAGCTCATGTTTCCGATAGCTCACTGGATTTTTTCACACCACTGGATCCTTTGTCTTCAGGTAACATCACCAAATCTCCCTCCTCAAATCATCCTCCCATTTCAACCACCTCTCCCCCATTAAACACTTCTCCTTCTGATATCATTTCCCTACCACCAACTACTTCTAAAAGACCACGAAAATCCCCCGCTCACCTACAAGATTATCATTGTTATAACTTTTACTCTGATATTGAATATCCCATTACTTCTTTCCTTTCCTACTCCCTTATCTCTCCAAATCACCTTGCTTGCGTTAATAATATCACCAAAATCCCAATCCCTCTATCCTATTATGAGGCAAAGGATTCACGTGAGTGGTGTGGTGCTATTGATAAAAAAATTGGTGTAATGGAGGTTACTCGGACTTGGGATGTCACGTCTTTACCCCCTGGAAAGAAGGTTGTGGATTGTAAATGGTTATTTACCTTGAAGTTTCTAGCTGATGGTAGTCTTGAGAGGTGTAAGGCACGGTTGGTTGCAAAGGGATACACACAGAAGGAGGGTTTGGATTATAAAGACACATTTTCTCCGGTTGCGAAACTTGCTACAGTCAAACTATTGCTGAAAGTTTCTGCTTCGAAGGATTGGTTTCTCACTCAGCTTGATATCTCTAATACTTTTTTGAATGGAGAGTTGGATGAAGAAATGTATATGAAGCTCCCTGAAGGATACGCTGCACTTAAGGGGGACTCTTTGCCAAAGAATGTTGTTTTACGACTTAACAAATCAATATATGGTCTAAAACAGGCTTCTAGACAATGGTTCTTAAAATTTTCAGAAGTTTTGATGAGTTTTGGGTTTATCAAGGGTGGAGGAGATCACACTTTGTTCATTCGATGCTGTGCTGAAGGACACTTCCTTGTAGTTCTTGTATATGTTGACGACATCATCGTTGCGAGTACAAGTGAAGGAAATACTGCATTTTTGACAGAAAAGTTGTCAAAATGTTTCAAGCTTCGTGATCTTGGACTACTGAAGTATTTTTTGGGGTTAGAGATTGCTCGTAATTCAACTGGAATCTTTGTGTGCCAGAGGAAATATGTTATGGAATTACTCACTTCCACTGGTATGTTGGGATGTAAACCTTCCTCTACACCTATGGTTCCAAACTTGAAGTTATCAAAGACTGATGGAGATCTCTTGGAAGATAAGGAGATGTATCGCAGTCTTGTGGGCAGGATGATGTACTTGACGTTTACAAGACCAGATATCACATTTGCTGTGAATAAGTTGTGTCAATTCTCTTATGCTCCACCAACATCTCATCTCAAGGCTGCATACAAAGTGTTACAGTATCTCAAAGGCACAATTGGTCTGCGATTATTCTATTCTGCAGAAGCTGATCTTACTTTAAAAGGATTTGCTGATGCTGATTGGGGTACATGTCATGATAGCAGAAGATCAACTACTGGTTTTTGCATGTTTCTTGGTTCTTCTATCATCTCTTGGAGATCCAAGAAATAGGACACCGTATCTTGCTCATCTTCTGAGGCCGAGTACCGAGCTTTGAGTTTGGCTTCTCGGGAAATGGTATGGTTAATTAAACTGCTCACTGATCTGAAGGTAACTCCTACTGCTACTCCAATACTTTTCTCAGACAGTACAACAGCCATTTACATCGCCACTAATCCGGTGTTCCATGAAAGAACTAAACATATTGAAATGGATTGCCATTCTGTTCGTGAACGGATTGACAAAGGTATCATCAAAACTCTACATGTTCGAACAGAAGATCAGGTGGCAGATATTCTCACTAAACCTCTGTTTCCTCATCAATTTGAACACTTAAAATCCAAGATGTGTCTCTTCAACATTTTCCGATGCTCATCTTGAGAGGGACTATTGGAGATTATCAGATTATTTGGTTTATTCTGGTCTAATCAGATTGTAAATAAGTTGGTTTAGTGACCCATTAACTTAGATATTTGATATCTGTAGAACTTACGGGTTGATGATAAGAGAAAAAGATCCATAACAAACTTTTTGCTCAAGTTCTCTTTCTCTCTCTATCGTAATAGATAACTTTGAAATTTGTATGGCATTCACATTTTCTTGTTATACACATAGAAACGGATACTCCGAAGACAAAAGAGGATTCTCCAAGATGTCTAACAATCCAACGGTGGAAAATTAACCCTATTAACCAATAAGATTTATAATGTTAATTACTATTATCATAAAGAGGAAAACGAGTGGATGATATTAATTGAAACCTCAGAAGAAGCTTCGAGGCAGTCATGGCTTCCATTTTATCATGCACACTTGCACAGCTCCTTCTGCGAGCTTATTTTTCTCTAACACCAAACCCATCAACGCTTCTTCTTCCTCCCAAGTAAGGCTCTCCTCTCGGTTTCTTGGAACTCGGGTTGTGAAGCTCTGGATCCGACTCGGACCTTCCAATGGGTCGAGAACCACTTGCTGGTTCAAGTTCGGAAAGAACGGCAGCTATGCTGAGAATGCTGGAATCTATGGAAGCCAGTCACGGGATGATTTCGACAGAGACGACGTTGAGCAGGTTCGTCTTCTCTTCCAAGTTCTTGGATGATTTCGACCAATCTCAGAAAATTGTTGAATATAGCGTTTCTAAAATGCAAACGCAATAGTAAAAATACACTCATTTATAGATAAATGAAAAAAGCAGAGGAAATGTTAGATAATAATATAATATACAAGTAAATATTTGTTGACAAGTAAATGTTAGATAATAGTATTTCAACTACATGGGGATGCTTGCGGTTGAAGGTACATACGACAAAATGGAGGCTCTTCTCAAACAAAACATTCATCCCGTAGATATTTTGTTATTGTTAGCAGCCTCAGAAGGAGACAAGCCTAAGATCGAGGAGCTTCTCAGAGCCGGCGCTGACTACACGGTTAAGGACGCTGATGGAAGAACCGCTCTTGACCGAGCCAGCAGCGAGGAGATACGTGATTTGATTCTTGGATCCCTCACTCAAAAGGCTTGACAAATCTTCAACAGCTTTTCTTTTCCAGACAAGTCGTGTCTTTGTTTTGATAACTCTCTAGTTGAAAATCTCAGTCAGTCTCCATTGTTTTACTTTTTAAATTTTTGCCCAAAGCCTCAGGGAGATGCAACTTAAAGAAAGCAAAGAGGGATTGGTCTCTTTACCAAAAGCTTGCCTTTTTTCTCTGTTAGCAATCAGTCACCTTACAAAGCCAAATAGAAATTAAAATCTCTTGTCAACTTAACATTGGTAGATTGTTATAAGATATGTTTTAAGGACGCAAATGCTTTCTAAATGTTATTAACAAAATGTCAGAGATCGTCACCAGCACAATAGAAAAGAAGCTGATCAAACTATTTCTTAAATCCCTAAGAAGAGCGATCTCGTTGCTGCTTGGCTCCGCTTTAATTCACTCAGCAGAATTCTCGTGCAATAGGACGTACTCTCGGCTACACACAAACACGCGAAGATTGATTAAAACGAGAATATGCACAATAATGATTCAGTACAAGTCAACGATCTTCACGAGCATACCTGCTGTTGCCAAATTTTATGGTATCTTTCTCAAGAAGCTCATAGTAGCGTTGTGGTTCAACCGGCTTTTCCTGCAAAATAAAAAGAAAAGAAAAAAAATCAAACCCATTACAAACGATTAAATTAACCAATGATAAAGAAGCAAGCAAGCAGGAATGCAATTCATCACTCACATTTATGTAAGTTTTATTGGTACTGCCAAGATCCATCAGGTAAGGCCTGCAAGGTGACATAAATGGAAATTAAGTTTTTACCTTAAAAGCCAAAATAGTTGCAGAGTTTCAAACAGGATGAAAGAGCAAAACAGGTTTTTACCTCACTTGCTTCCCCATCATACCATCTGGTTTCTCTATTTCCATTTCCCTGAGAAAAACATATTCACAGTGACATTAACATTAACCTTAAAACTCTTATTCTCGTTAGATCTATTGTCAAAAAAACTTACTAATCAAAAGGCAAACTCCATGTCAGAAACCTACCTGTACTGAAGAACAGCATGCTGCTTGCTGCAAGACGGATGATCTGTTGGAATGTCAGCGATCCTTCTCTCACGTCCAAAGACATAGCAACTTTGGCGATGGATGGGAAGTGGCTCTGCTAACACAACACATCTCACATGCATAAACATCAAACACCGGGAGAAACAAAACAAATCTTATGAATGGAATACTAGAGGGTTTAAAGACTCACCATTCAGTGGTTCACCATCCTTGAAAACATAAAGTCTCCATCTTTGGTTGGGTTTTCTAGCCTCTGGTGGCTCATTGAAGAGGAGCGTAATACCTGCAAGTGCAGAGGGTTCAGAAAACAAGGGAAGCATGCCTATTATGAAATCTGATTACCCTCTTATCTGTATTCCTAGGCGAAAAAATACTAAATCTGCAGCTAAAATAATATCTGCTGATAGTAGATGCCATACAGTTTTAGTCTCATTTGTCATTTATGAAAAAAAGATAGTAGATGCTATACATTTTTCCCATTAGTCATGTATGAAACAGATTATTACCACCTAACAACAAACACATGTTGTACACTGACATGAAGATCACTGTAGCAAAAGTTTAACGGCAATGCTAACAGTTGATATATTCTTAATAAAGTGCCCGTATCAAACGTTACCTCTGTATCTGTTGGTTTCTTCTGCAAGTTTCCCTGATAGCTCAAAAGATGGTTCTACCTGGAAGATATAACAAAGTGAGATTTAAAGCGTCAATACATGGATGAGCAATAGAGCACAAATAGGAATAGGAAACGTAATAGATGCTTCATATAATACCTTTTTCTTTGCTGCCAGGGCTTCTTCAGCTGCTCTCATTCTGGCAACTGAATCAACTTCGTCATTGCTGTTAAAGAAAACCCCTAAACATGGTAAAAAACAAAGGCTGGCAAAATGTAAAGATTAATCTAATAAGAAGAAAACTCACGGTTCCTCGCTCCTCCCTCTTGCATTGGACCCCTGAAAAGATAAAAGGAGATCAAATTGACTGAAAAAGTGACAAAGATTTGTGGCTCACAAAGAAACACAGTCGGTTACAAATGGATTGCTGCAGGTTCTAATCAAAGCTAAATTACATGATTCACGCTAAATATCATGCCAAACAAGCATCATCGGCTAACCTTTAGTAGCATACACTAAAGATAAACAGTTTCAATCACACTGTCATTTCAAGCAGAATACGAACACGCACAAGTAAAACCAACTAATAAAAAAAAAAAAGAGAACATACCTATATTATAGCTAAAGAAAGGTGCAAAAATATAGAAGCAGATACCTCATCAAGCCTTGAGGCAGTAGATATTTCTGGAGAAGGCCTACTCTTGTGACTCCTATCTAACGGTGAAGTAGACCTTCTTCCTCTAGGGCGCCGTCTCTCATCATCAGATCCTGCTCTTGACCTTTCTCCAGTTTCCTGTCTCCCTGATCGTCTTCTCTTATCCCTATCTGTTATGTCCCTCATCTTCTCATTCTCTCCTTGTCGTTTTCTCTCCCTGTCTCTTTCCCTTTCTACTTCCCTACTGTTGTTGCTCTTCTCCCTTCCTCTGCCGTCACGCTTCTCGTCTTCTCTCTCTCTACTTCGTCCAACCTCTCTTTCACCTTGAGCTCTTCTCAGCCTCTTTGTCCGTGGTGAAGGAGACCTAGAACTACGATTTTGCCTGTGCCGCGCCGGAGAATCTGAGGCCTCTGATGCAGTGTGACCCATTCTTAGAGACGGTTTTTTCTCTTCTCGTCTTTGCCTTGGAAATAACACAAATTGAGACAGCTTCAGAAACACAAGCAATTTGACAGAAGAACAAAAGAAAAGGGAATGCCACTATCTGGAATCCTAAACCTTAATTCCCGAGGCGTTACTAAGCCCTAAATCTACAGCAATTGAGAACCGATATCAGAAGTTTCCGGCATAATCTAGGGTCGCAATAATCCCGAAGCGAAATACGTCGGCTTAAGAGGAAGAGGGTGAAGTTCACTTACCTAGAGGCCGGCACTGCGTTACTTCGTCGGAGAGCAGAGAGAAAGTGGAAAGAGTAATTAAACGCAGAGATAAAAGTAAAGGAGAAGAAAATCTGGGAACACGAGAATACATTATAATAAAGGGGTGTCGACTGCAAATAAATGAAACATTAGGGGTTCAATATCAAAAATCGTAGATGGGCCATGAGGGTGTGAACACTTAACGGAGTTAGAGTTCCGTTAGATTTTCGTTCATAGTCAAAGACACGTGTCATGTCCTGATGACGTGGCGTGTAATATGATGTTGCTTCTTTCATTCGTTCATAGTCAAAGACTCGGGATAATATAATGAAAATATAAATCACGTTAATTAGATCGTATACGTCATTTTTACTTTTAATCCTTGATTTAGATTGTTTTCCATACATTTTTTTGGTACTTTAAATTATTTTGTATTTTTTTTGCAGCATATGCAAATAAAATAAAATGATCTAATAAAATATTTAAATATGTTTTTATAAAACCAATATTTAGTATTTTGTAATCATAGTCTTTTTTCAAGAATCGATAACGTTAAATAATCATTTTTTATAAAAACGTAGAAGATTATAAATAATTACATTTTAAACTCAATCGTTTAACGATCATTTTTATGTTTTTGATCAATCTTGAAGTTGATATACATTTCATTGCTTTAATTAGGATGTTTGTGGCACATTTGTTGCTTGAGCCTCTTCAATCTTGCTTTTTCTTATGGTTATTTATCTATTTATTTAAATCCAAAACAACTTGACAATCCTCTTGATTATTCTTGCTTATTCTAGTTTGGTTAAATTCATTTTTGGTATGTTTAACGTTTTTCTGATCTACTCCATTAATTTCTCTCTAAGAGCGAAATCAAGACAAAATGTTAGCATGCTTGTACGTACTAGCTTTAAAAGAAGATTCAAAACAGTCAAATTAAAGCATATATGATGACCATGCCAAACCTTGGTGTATTGGTTATTTATCTATTTATTTAAATCAAAAACAACTTGACAATCCTCCTGATTATTCTCGCTTATTCTAGTTTGATTAAATTCATTTTTGGCATATTTAACGTTTTTCTGATCTACTCCATTAATTTCTCTCTAAGAGCGAAATCAAGACATAATGTTAGCATGCTTGTACGTACTAGCTTTAAAAGAAGATTCAAAACAGTCAAATTAAAGCATATATATGATGACCATGCCAAACCTTGGTGTTTCAAATGTTTCCCCAACTCTAAGAAAAAATGTTTATGTCTTTTTTTTTTCTTCTCTCAACACTGATGGACATTGTTCCAAAGAACCAACAACATGGTTAAAAGTAAAAAAATATACATAAATATTAACGTTAATATTATGGGCTAAAAAACAAATATTTATTTGTTCTTAAATATTTTATTCAATGGTATAAAAAGTATTTTGTGGATTAGAATATGTCATCAAGTTTATAAAAGGAAAATATTTATTTTTATTTAGTTTTAACGGTAAATAAGAGATTAAATAGATGATGTAAATGTAATTTTAATTATTGGATTTAAATTGTATATAGGTGAATTTTTGAGTTTCTAATTTTAATATTTATCTTGTAGGTTATTTATAAAAAAATATATTAAATAATAATTATTAAAAATAATATTTAAACGATTTCTTTAAAACAATTTTTGTCATTATCTTTATGAGATTGAATAAAAGAGCGGCATGAAAAAAAAAAATATTTTTCTTAAATATTTTATTCAATAGTATGAAAAGACATTTATGGGTTAAAATATGGGCGTAAGTTTATAAAAAGAAAATATTTGTATTTATTTAGTTTTTAACGGTAAATAAGAGATTAAATAGAAGATGTAAATATATTAAACGATAAATAAATATAAAACTATAAATAAAAAAATTAATTAAACGATAATATGAAACTAATTAAGCAATTTCATTAAAGTTAGATAATTACAAAACTTATTAAAAAAATTATTAAAATAAACTCTTTAATAAAAATGATTAAACGATAATATAAAAATTAATTAAGAAATTTCTTTTAAGTTAGATAATTACAAAACTAATTAAAAAATCATTAAAATTATTTTGTCATTATCTTTGTAAGAATGAATGAGAGAACAATTTCATTAAAGTTAGATAATTACAAAACTTAAAAAATCATTAAAATTATTTTGTATGAGAGAGCAATTTCATTAAAGTTAGATAATTACAAAACTAATTAAAAAATTCATTAATATTATTTTTGTCATTATCTTTGTTAGAGTAAATGAGAGAGCTCCATTCTCCAAAATCACTTCGTAAATAATAACATAGATAGCTACCCGATCCATACAGTGATACGGAGTTATATTTTTATTTTTTTCTTAGAAAGAGAAAATTATGTGGTGTTACACACCAGCCAAAATACAAACTGAGAAACCCATAAGCCGCGGCAAACGATTAATGCCCGGAAACAAAACCGAGGGAAATAGGATAATCCCCAGAAGCAAAGTCCAAAAAAGGAAAAAACAAACTACAAAACAAGAGATACAACCTCCCAAAACCAAGACTAAAACTTCAAATGATAAACGCAAATAGCACCAAAAACCTTTTTACACAACCGAAAGAAAAGACATGGTGGAATTGACCTTCAGAAGAACCATCTGAACTTATCTGAAACATCTGTCATCGATGATAGAATCCGAACCACACACAGAGAAGCACCACAACACCAAACACAAACCGAGTAGAACCATTCGATGAAATTCCTTGGTTTACTACATGCCACCACGTCTCTGCTATAACCGTAACTGAGATAAAAACCAAAGAGCCATTCGCTGGAACCAATCGAAGGATAGAAGGAAACAACCACTCTGAAACGACGAACAAACAACAGAAGGACTAACAGGGGAAACAAGCCTCGCTGTAGTAGGATCGATGCCAACTGGAAGGAAAAACGGATCGACTGATCTAGATCTGAAGATCTGAAACACCAATCGAAAAGACATCCTTACAAAGAAGTCGAAGAACAGAGGGAAGAAGGAGGAAGATAAAAACAAGAGACAAACTACACGATTAAGCAAGAACAAAATCAGCTCCGATGCTATCTAAGCCACAGGAGCTGAGAGGTGGCCATTAAATCTCAGATCTAGGTTAGAGAGAAGGGGGAGAAAAACGGAGGAGAGAGAGGGTTCTACGGAGTTATATTTTCTATCTTCACAATTTAGTTTAGTTTTGTTTTGTTACCCGACCCGGTCAATTAACAGATTCAATTTCTGATTTGACTATATGGGGTTACATTTTTACTTTTTCAGTTTATTTTTGTTTCCGTAGCCAAGATTAATTATCAATGATTTTTGATTTGACTGAACCATCTTCAGCACAGTAGTTCGGAGATATGTTTTTTTATCTTTCCAGTTTATTTTTGTTTTGATATTCGATCCGATCAATTAGCAGATTCGATATCTGATTTTGACTATGCGGTGTTACATTTTTATGTTTTCAGTTTTGTTTTGTTTTGATACCCGGCCGATCGATTAACAGATTCAATTTTCTGATTTGATTGAACCATTTGTCAGTTTGTTTTAAGTTTTGGACCCAATCTGTAACATCTATAACCCAAATAAGTGATATTTTTCTTTGGTGTCGAGCGACACCATTGCTAGTGTCGATCGACACCGGTCTGAATCACAATTTCCGGTTTGATTTGAGCTGATTAATGGTCGGTTTGGTTTAGAGGAACCCTAGGTCGCGAATAAAAGAGTTGGAACAGCCTCTCTTCCCGATTTTCGAGACAAAAAGGAGGCAGAGAAAAACTAAGAGCTCTTGGGTGATTTTGGAGAGATTTCTGAGTTTCTGGGTGCTGTTGATTTCTGTTCATCTTCTCTTCTCTGTTCCTAAGCCAAATCAAGGTGAGTGCGTGACTGTAGGTCCAATATTTCTAGATCTGCTGTTGTGATTTGATTGATTGATGAATCTAGGTTTGTTCTTGAGTTTTTTCGTGTTGTTTATATGTGGATTGTGAAGTTTAATCGTGTGTGGTGTTGTTTATACTTTGATTCTGTGTTTTTTTCATTGCGTTCGGAATTGCTCCATCGAACGGGTGTTGAACGACACCCATCTGGTGTCGGTCGACACCATATGGTCAAGTGTCGACCGACGCCAAGCGGGTGTCAATCGACACTGCCGGTTCAATGTCAGTTTAGTTGAATTAATTGATTTGCAATTGAATTAAATGGTTTAATCTGGTTTAATTGATTTAATTGATTTAAGTTGGTTGATTGGTTTGGTTTAAATTAATTATTTTCGGATTAATAATTAATTAATATTATTATTTAATGAGTCAATTACATCTAAAGGCACTTATGAGTTACAAAGTAACAAGAAAGGCACTTGTTGCTCCCATGGGGCTTTCAGGTCTTGGAATAACTAAAAGACCCTTATTTTCACTCAGAGTTATCCACCGTTTCACCTTCTTTATTTTGTATTGTTCAATTTTCACTTTCGAGGTCGTAAAGGTGAACCGCCGAGAAACGAAAACCCTAAGCCCATCGTCTCCGTCAATTCTCTACGCTGTTGTTCCTGTCCTTCTCCACAGACACTGGAATTTTCTGATTTCCGTCGGTCCGTCGTTCGCCAAGGCAGCCGTTTGGTTGTCTGTTTCAAGTGACCCTTACTCGAATCCTTCGTCTTCTTTGGAGCTGAAATGGAAGGTAATTATAGTTTCAAGTGAATTACTTAGTGATAGGCTTTAGAGACTATTGGAAATCAAATGGATTATGTTGGTTAATTGTTGAGTCATTTTGTTGTTCTCCGAAATTTGTAGGAGGAAGAGATGTTTCTGTGTTGGATTTGACGATGACAGGAGGGGACCTCCATCTAGGGTTTCAGATTTTGCTCAGCCTTCGAGAGCTGATGAGGTTGATGGTTGGGGAAAAGCCAAAAAACATCTTCCGTCTTTCGTCAAACCCCTGATATTTTGGTACATCTGTACAAGAAGATGTGGATGGTGTGCATGACTCCGACGGGCAACAGTCCATAGATGGTTACCTGCACGGAGAAACTAGCCAGTACAGACTTGCCCATCCAAGGAGGATAAGAAGTGGGAGGCGTACATGCTGCAATGCCGGCGGTGGATAGTGTCGTATATGCCAGCTGTGACAAGAACATGGTCATTAGTGGATCAAATGATGTGGATGGGGAACCGTGACTCTAATGGACAGCAGTCCATGGACGATGAACTCCAACTGCTTAAGGTTGATGTCGTTGGTAAATAATTGTACAGAACCCTCCGTCCACAGAGACCTAATAGTTATTCTCTTTTAATATCATTCGTATTTACCAGTGAATTTTTTCTTACAATCTTCATATAAATAATATATAACACATGGATAGATGCAGTTATGCAAGAATCTGTGCATGAAAGCAATGCACTATACTAAGAAATGAATAACTATCCACATGGATGCAGTTGCGTGGACACAACTAGCATAAACAAATACGTTTATGAAGGATTTTGTTGATGGAATCAAAATAGCAAACTAGCAAACAAATACTAATTGTTGGATAAGCTGCTTTATAATGATCTTGATTACGTAAAAACTATAGTAGCAGAAAAAGTGCAAGATCAAAACTGTGGAAATGGATGTCGTTGGTAAGCCTAATTGTACATAACCCCCGTCCACAGAAACCTAATAGTTATTCTCTTTTAATATCATTCGTTACCAATGAAAAAAAATTCCAATCTTCTTATAAATGACATAGAACACATAGATGCAGTTATGCAAGAATATGTGGATGAAAGCAGTGTACTATACTAAGAAATGAATAACTATCCACATGGATGCGGTTGCGTGGACACAACTAGCATAAATAGATACATTTATGAAGGAATTAGTTGATAGAGCAAAGATAGTAAATTAGCAAACAAATACTAATTGTTGGATTAGTAAGTATGGACAAACAATAGTTTGTATCCAAAAACACTGTAGAGATAAGATGTGGACAAAAAGAACTCTTCAAAACTGTCTACGGATATATTTGTATTGACAGTTAATGTGTCTATGATATTTGATAAATGGATGGCTATCAAGACTCAGTTGTCCATAATATGATGACCACCTCGTTGTACAATCAAGAACAACAAATCGTGGACTTCTTCTTTCATCAACATATACGATTTATTGAATGCAAAAATGCACATTAATCAAGATTTTGTCATGGCTATACCATTGTATTTGAAAGTTATTGTGTTGCTATCTTTTGCTTTGGCGTTTTACATCACTTCTCAATTTCATGTCTACTTTAACCTCAACCTGTCAATATATTAGTGTTTTTGGTGAGCCACCCCTCATTCACTTTTGGTTACAGTTTTAATTGTTTGGAATATGAACAATTTGTTTATAAAAAAACAGTTACTTAGAGTAAGTGATTTCTTATGCTAGTACAATAGTTAAAGCTTAATGTTTAAATTTTTGTATTTGAATGAGATAGAACAACATGTCTGCATGTACATGACTTTGTGGACCATATGTCTGCGTCTACATGATTTTGTGGACACAAAGTCATGGATCTCTTCGTGATATTAGTAGTTTTAATGGATCACATTAACCTATTGCATTAAGATTAGTTAATTTTTATCTATATCCAAACAGATCCATCCATATGGCTTTATCCAATTGTTGTGTATGTACATACATCCATTTTTAGCTAATCTCGGATGTCAAATATCCACTCACTCATATACAACAATTCATCCTATTTATTATGTGTTAGTCATGAACACTGCCCATCCCTCCATGAAGGGGTAAAAATCTAGGCGTGTTTGCGTTGTATCTATGCTGAGTAGTCCATGAAATTGAATCCAAATGTGACCAGTACATCATTTATCTGTGGATTGTGACTCGTGGACGGGTTTGTATGGATAGCCTAAAGGCATTTGAAAGAATAAGAAACTCTCGGTTTGGGAAGCTTTGGAATTTTCCCGCCGCTAGATGTCCTGTATCATGCAAACTCATCCACGCCTTTGTTGTGTAGGCAGCTATTGTCCAAGAAACATTATGAAATGTGGACAGTATTCAGTGGTCACCCATTGCGCTTTTCCTTGTCTGAGTTTGCAAACGTTAAGGTTTCTGAGGAGTGGATGAACAGCACATACAATGAGGTGGCAGGATTGAAGTCCCCAACTGAGCAGGTATATTGTATAAATTTAAAATTAATTTAAGGTTTATGGGTGTCTTAATTAGCTCAATTTTGGGGATTTTTTGCTTCTCGTATCACCGAGTAGATTATTCATAAGTGGTTTTAGCTCTTTAGAAAATTTTAGATTGGCATAGTAACTAATTTATTGTTATTATCTTGGTAATGTGAGTGAATTTGAATAACATAAACATTTTTGCTTGATTTTTGTGTTTTCTGTCCCCGATTAAGTGTCGTTGAACTTGAGAATGACTGGTGGAGAAAGAAGAGGTGGAAACAGAGCAGTATCAGTTTCGATTAGAAGCGAGCAAAACACAGAAGGAGGCAACTTTTTGGATGTATAGCTTGGTCGTAGCGCTATGGTTGGTTTTGCAGTTGCCATTGCTGTTGAGATTGCCACTAGAAAAGGACTTCTTGAGGTAAACATTCATCAAAACTCCTTCCATGTTTTGTGTCCATATTACGATATTCTTATGGATATCAAATTGCTGGTGATCTCGTAGGAATGTTCCATGAGATTGTGTCCATATGAACGTGTCCATACTCCTATATCCATATGGATAGATATCCAACTAATGTCCATACGCTGCATTCATATTAGTTAATTGTTTTATATGTCCAAACGGGTCTGTCCATATGAATGTGTCCATTTGTTATAAACATGCATCCATTTTTATGTCATATGGGGATTTTGTCTAGACAAATGCATCCATGTAGCGCTTGCTTTGTTTTATTTTAGTATCCATGCATTTATATTTAACATCCATTTTTTTACTTACATCCAACACGCTATAATATTGAGCATACATTGTGCATCCACGTCAATGGTTTACACTTGTCCATGTGTAGCCGTCCATAAAGGCATCCACATATAAACTACCTTACAGAGGTATTGACTACATCAAAAGCTGACCAGATGGCGTAGGACATATACATATGCATTTACATTTCGTATGTATTTTAGTGATTAGGTTAAACGTTAAATCCCTAGGTTTGAAACTTCTTTGTCAGCTCTAGCCACCTACTACTCTAGGACATACTACCCCGTCCAGATTCACCCGTCCACATAGCCACACAGGTGGGAGAGAAGAGCGTACAGGAATAACTTATTCCACCGGTTATTTTGGAAATTCAACCCCGTCCAGAGTCCCCTATACTCAGTGATATAATTTCTCAGGATAATGTCGTGGAGAATAAAAAAATAGGTTACATAACCTTTACTCATCCTTTTTTTGTTTTCTCGCAAGTCACTTACTATTTTTGCCAGATGCAAGAAACTATCGACACTGATGGGGGTATTCATCTCCAGATTTATTTGAAAATGGTATTTGTATTTATCTGTGGATGGTCATTTGTGAATGCACGATCATGGATGTTATTGTGTGTATGAGAGCATGACTTGTAATATGTGTATGTATCAGTGCATGGATATGATGAATGGATAGTAACAATAAATTTTACCTCAATTTCAGTCTTTTTTTATTGTTTGGAAACGTAGTTTGGTTTCTCTAATTCTTCGTAGTTGACCAATGCATATGAATACATGTTTGTGGATGACGATAAAGCTATATGTATCCACATGGATATGTATATGGATATGGATATCTCTATCATGAACAAATTGGCATTAATATGGAGTACCAATTAACAACTCACAACTCTTTCATCTTCAAACAAGCATTAAAACTTTAAAACAGAGATAACATGTTTTTGTTTAAGGTTCAGCCTCTTGCATCAACAAAACCTGCACATGAGTTCAAATTTTAGCTTCTTTTTACCAAATTTTCCTCCATGTCAACCTTGTCAGTTAGAGGCACTTTTATGACTTTCTCATCATAAATAAGCACTTATATCGATGCATTTTGGTTGGATGAAATTCCGGCAATGCCCATAATGAAACGTGTGAGGTTAAAATTGACGACGTCGCCGACGAGAAGATTTAGTGATGGTTCGTTAACGGGCTTATGCTGGATGAGCTTTTGATTGTATCAAATCGACTCCGTCGCCGACGATATTGTATACACCAATCTCCCTTATGCAACGTTCTGGTATACATGTGCATATTTTCTCTTTCTTATTTTGTATACACCAATTTTATTTGTTGGTGTTGGAGGTTTCGATTTAGAGAAGAATATTGTGATTCCAATTTTTTGGACAATCCAGTGAAGGAGATGCATGCCGATGAAAGTATATGATTCAGGCGTTATTCAAACTGGTGTATTGGGTACAGGTGTCCACATAATTTGTTTCTTATGGATGCGTATATGTGAATGGATGAGACATACGAGGTTGCTTTCTGAAAGGTATATCATTTGTGTGGATGATGGAATAATACGCTACGAAGTGTCCAAGAAGTAGGAGTTATTTGGACAAATTGTTGTTGATGCATTTTCGTTGGACTTCATATTAAGTACATAACTCTCTTGGATATGGTTTTGTGGACGAAATTGTGGATATCACATTTACCAATGTTTTTGTGACGCAATATCAAGTTGGTGCCTGAAGAGATGTCTGCCACTAAATGTGATTTACAAAGAAAGATTAGCTATGTTGTCCATGTATGTATGTCCAAAGTTTTAATGTTGTCTACAAACACATTTTTGTTTTTTGGGTTTAACTATGTTCAGTAAATGTTGATAATCAAAATTTTATTCAAAGTGATTAATTTCTTATCCACAAGCATTTGTCCACAGGTATTGGGTACATGTGTCCACATAATTTGTTTCTTATAGATGCGTACATATGGATGGATGAGACATACAAGGTTGCTTTCTGAAAGGTATATCATTTGTGTGGATGATAGAATAATACGCTGACCGATAACATGTATTACGTATTAGCCATACACTGGCCATCCCTTCTTCCCATAGGTAAATATCCATGCGTCTGTGATGCTTATCTATGCTGACCAATCCATGAAACCAAACCGAAATTTGTCCATCCGATAAAAAGCGCCTACAACATCCATTGTTTTGTGTCCATTACCACTTGTCCATGAGTTATTAGTTACGGAGGATTGAAACCATCGCTACAACACTTTCATTAAAGTCGCATAACCGTTTTCTTCACCGGCATCGGCAAATCCGCCTTCGTTGCTAACACGATTGGAAGAGAGAAACTGTTTGTTGCCGGCGTCGTAACGACCATCGCCGAAGATGAAGAGCGTATGAGCGAAGGAGACATAAGGGAAGTGAAGAAGAAGAAAAATAAGATGTGAGGTAGTGACAACTAAGGAGAGAGAGAAGAGTTGAGATTTGGGATTTGCCATTGATAAGCCACGGCGGCGCTTCGATAAATCTCTACACCGGTAATTCAACGACACATGAAATCGATAATCGATAATCGATAAAGAATTGGAGGACAAAATCTCGTGGTTTACTTTAGAAAGAGATATCTCTCTCACATACACAACTGTTCTTGAGTTTCTCATGCGAAATTGTGGACTGCAAAAGAACACGAAGTTACTGCAGCGCGCGTGGTAAAAAAGGGTCTATAGCTGTAATTATAAAATTAAATCAAGGGTATGTTTGGATTTTTGCTATCCATTTTTTTTAGAAAGTCCCTCAGTATTGCAAAGTACCTTTAGGTGATATTAGTAAGTGTAAAAGTGCCTATACCTGTAATTATCTCTTATTTAATTATGAGAATTATTTAATAATTATTTTAGAGATGTTTAATTATGGATTTTTTTTTAATAATTGTGATAATTATTTAAATGACTTAAATGGTTTAGAAATTGCGTAAATGGTCTGTAGGCAGAATGATAGTCTCACTGGGTATTTATGAAATACTCACGCATTTCTTATAACCATGTGATGTAGGTAAAAGTTAAGTGTGATCGCGGAATCGAGACCGGAGGAGAGGATGATAGGATTTTATTGTTTAATAGAATTGTTTAAGTTGTTAGAATTATTTATTTAATTTATTTGCTTATGCTGAATATTGTTGAAATGATTCATTTATTTATTTATTTATTCGTTCTAAGACTTCCGCTAGAATTGTTTTAGTTAAAAAAAAAAAAAAATGTTGGTTGTTCCATTTTGGTATCTGAGTGATGTAAGACTCGGTGGTGAGGCTTAGATCTGTCGGCACAAGGTGGAG
>OVBJ01002408.1:2231-18203 GCA_900406535.1 Noccaea bulbosa
GAAAAAGAGCTCAGTTACAAGGGCATTTATCATCTGAAGAATCAGAGTGGTGCGAAGGACCAAGCATCGCTAAAGCCCAAATTCATCACAGCTCAATGCACCAGTCGGGAATCGAACCCGGGTCTGTACCGTGGCAGGGTACTATTCTACCACTAGACCACTGGTGCCTTTTGCTTATATTAATACTATAAACTAAATAGCTCAAACTTTTGGATTAATAAGATGTGTTCTTATTAAAAAAAAAAAAAAAAGAAAGATGTGTTCTATCTGCTTTTAGGTTTCTTGATGCATTTTTTGTAATTTCAAATCTGATGTTCTTCGGGCTTTTAATTGGTAGATGGAAAATTATAAAACCAAAAGAAACAATTACGAACACAAACCTTTGATTGTGCATTAGACAACTAGAACAATGACAATATTGCAGTCATATTCTAGACAAACATAAATCAATCCATTTAGTAAACATGTAACTTCGTTTGGGTCATGGACTCATGGGGATAACATGAAAGTAAGAAATGGTGAACTGTAGCTTCGTCCTCCTATTTAATCCCTTGTATCCCCATTCTTCCTCTCGGTATTGTATAAATCTCAGACTTCGAAAAGGCATAGCATTCGAGTAAAAGCCTTCAAGTTAGCTGCTAAACACTTGATAAGCATAGACTTTTTAAATTTTTGTTACATGGCGTCTTCTCTATCTTTGTCTCCCATATTCCTCAAAACTTTACTGATTAATGAGGAACTCTCCGTAACAGAGACACTTTTTAACTCTCCGTAAATGAGGTCCAAACCAAACAGCTCCTTAATCCTCCTAAAACTAGGACTGTCAAAAAAGGTTAGCCTGTCAGACCGCCGTGCAACCACCCCGGCAAGGACTAGGCCGAGCCGAGTAACGATCCTCTACAGCACCGGACGCATCCGAAGATGATCGTGGCCGTTAATCACGCTCCGATCGCACGGTCATGGTTCATCAACCAGGTTTTAGGGCCTGTCTCCTTAGAAATCAAGGATGCAGAGGTACGAGCCTATAGAACTGATCCTGTTCAAGTAAGGTCGTGACCTTCGTTGCTCTCTCGGTCCTATATAAACAACACAACCTATGGCTACGTTACCGATGTGGGACGAAACTAAAACATCTTCACATGCCAAACACGTTGTCGTTTTCATTACCTCAATGAACCTAATTTACACGAATTTTTGATATATTATAACCTAATTAAATGAATATTCTCTGTCAAGAAACCAAACCCTAATTCAAAACCCAGCAACCATGGAGACTTCCAATCCTTCCAACTTGTCCATGCTTCCTCTCGATAGCGTTTTGAACGTTTCAGCTTTCAGCTTTGTGGATTTCCAACGTTTGTCCGAACTGGTTTTCCGGTTCGAAAGAAACAGTCCCATGCAAAACCGGATCTCCATGGCTCATACTTTTCACAGACAACGGAGGTAGTTGCGTGCTGTACAAGTACAATCCAGACGAAGACAAGGTTTATAGATCTTTGAGAGACTTTTCAGGGACTAGATTCCTCTCAAACTCGGGTAAGTGGTTCCTGTTGCTCGACTCTCGAACCATTGTAGATGTGTTTAGCGGCAAAAGGATTGATCTTCCACCTCTAGAGAAGCTCTTATCAAGTACTTACACTATCGAACGTGGGTGGCAAGGTTGGCAATTGCCCAAGGTAGATTTTAAATTTTGATTTTTCTTTAAAGAAAAAAGTCTAAATTTTTTTTTTTTTTTTTCAAAAAACCTATGCTAAAAGGGTCTAAATATTTCTGTTTGCCTAAGGCTTTTCAAAAACTTGAGCCGGGCTGCGTGTGGGAGATAAATAATTTGAAAGGAAACATATTGATGGTGTCTCCTCTCGAACTCTCTGAGAGGTCTTTTGTGGGTAGACGAGAAGACAGAAGATTACATTGTAGTGTACTTCTTCGAAACCCCTGCCGCTTATTTAAGCTTTTGCAAGAAAGGGGATGATCACTACACTCACATTCCACTGCATCCGGGAGTTCCAAAGCTGCTTCATGGGTTAACTGATGTGGTACTCAGGGACTACCGTCTCTACATCTTTTCGACTTGTTGTTTCGTTCGAGTCCTGGATTTGTCTGGACAGGAAGGTTTCGTGGATGTCATCATGTCAGTGAGAGTGTTCCATACCAAATGCGTTCTCCTCGTAATCCATATCTATCTGATACCCGCATTGCGTCAACATAACATAAAACAGAGTCAAATTATTTGTTTATGAATGTTGTTCTCTTGGCCAGTTTGTTAATATTTGGATATCTTCCAACGCCTTTGAAACCCAAATTGTTTTCATTTAGTAAAAGAAACTGTGAATCTCTTGTTATTTGCAAGAGTCAGAAAGGGAGGTAATGATTATGGCAGCAGGCAGAAAATAGATGAGTGCATTGTGCTATTCATGCAACAAAATGTGGTTTTGGAGGTCGATATACAATCAAAGATGATTATCTTCTCAGGCCTAATGTTTAAACGATTCTTCGTTATTGTTTCTATTTTCTTTTCTTGCCCTCTTATTGACCACGGAAAGTCAAATATCAAAATGAAAAGAAAAGAAAAACATTACTTTAATGATCACTTTTTTAATGCACAATGCTTCGTAAGCCATGAACATCAGCTGGTAACTAGTGTTTTAACTAGTGTTTCTTATACATTATGTAATTTATGTTTCTACTGTCCATTTTGCACTCTTTTAGTGGTCATCTTTATCCTTTTTTTTTTTTTTTTTTTCAGTGAACTTATAAANCTAAGACCATGTGAGAGGAATGAGAAACTTTCTCTAGGTCTCAATTCTGCAAAAAGCAATTGGCTGCACAGTGGTCAATGTAGGAACACATGAAAGAGGCTAGACGAAGGAAAAGTGGGTAATTTCCTGAGAAACAAAGAAGATATGGTATTTTGTTCTTCTGGTAGCTTGATCTTCCAATTATAGTATCACAAAAAGATTCTCTAGCAGGCTTAGAAGTTGGATTGTAAAAGATATATACATTTCTCCAAAAGATGTAGTGGACAGCTCAACAAATCTTAACCTTGCATTTGTGGCGTTAAGGGCCTTACAAAATTCGAAATCACCACTTATTATTGGGAAACTGGCAAAATAAAAAGTGAGAGCTCAGTTATAAGGACATATATCATCTGAATAATCAGAGAGGTGCGAAGGACCCAACCAACGCTAAAGCCCAAGTTCATCACAGCTCATTGCACCAGCCGGGAATCGAACCCGGGTCTGTACCGTGGCAGGGTACTATTCTACCACTAGACCACTGGTGCTTCTTGTTGAAAGGTTTCCTCGTCAACTTACAATACGTATTACATAACTATAAATTTTATAGTAATAAGATGTTGAACTATAAAAACTTATACGTAGCTTGGTGGTTTAATATTACATTTCTCTGTCAAGCAACCGGAGTTCAATTCTCTCATTTGCACTTTCAATCAAAAATTTATGGTTTCTCCCTTTGCTTTTCCCCTGTTTGAGCTCTTTGATTCGATTTTTGTAAGGTACCTACTGGTATCGTTTATTTATAGAACCTCTGTTGTTTTGGAATTTTTTTTGATTCAGAAAAGCGTTAAAAAAAAGAAGATGTTGAACTATATTGTCTACTTATTTTTGTGACAACGAATTATATTGTCTACTTTTAGGTTTCTTCTATGCATTTTGTATATAATCTGATGTTGTTTGGTCTTTTCATTGCTAGAAAGACAACTATGGAACAAAAATAAACAATTACCGAAACAGACCGTTTGATAGTTCCTAGACAATTAGTACTTCACAATATACTGATTCTGTTGAAGTCATATTATTTCTAGACAAAAACATCAATCTCCATTTAGTACACGTGTAAATTCGTTTGGGTATTTCTCTTTAGTAAACATGTAATATCGTGTGGCTTCTTCCTTTCTGTATTGTATGGATTTTCTTTGATTTGCTTATTATTTTCTCTTAGTTGCTTTAACTCTAAGCCTGAGATCAACGAGGTTTGGAGTAAACAGCAGCCACGTCAAAATACTTAAATATCAGCCTGAGATCAATGAGGTTTGTATAATCAGCTTTTACATTTGAATATAGCATTTAGATTTAAAGTTGTTCGTTTGTGAATTTGTAAGAAAAAAAAAAAATATATATATACAATAATGCAAAATTATAAATAACCAAAGACATAGTTTAAAATTAAAATATTCATTCATAGTCAAATTAGTTTAGTAATGCAAGAACTAAAGATTAATTAGTGGAATAGCACTTTTTTTTTAGCATAAAAACGCTATTTTACAGTTTGATCAGGATAACACAAATGTAAAATAGTAAAAATTAAAACTGTTACGCGAATTTGTCAAAAGAAAATAGAGCATAGTCAATCAATTAACGCTTTAATTTTTTTTTTTCAACAAAAAACCCAAAAAAGATCACCCTAGAAATTTGTACTGTGTAGGCGATGATGCAGATCTCCATAATCGTGAAAATTCTTCATAAAATGATTATTAAATTTCTTCATCTCCTGAACAAAACCCAAACTAAGAAACCAAAACTTATGAGGCAAAATTTTAAAAAGATTTTTGCCCTTGTAAAAAGTTCAGGGGTTAAAATATAAGAAACCAAAACTTAAGAGGCAAAATTTTTAAAAGATAGCCTGTCAGACCGCCGTGCAACCACCCCGGCAAGGACAAGGCCGAGCCGAGTAACGATCCTCTACAGCACCGGACGCATCCGAAGATGATCGTGGCCGTTAATCACGCTCCGATCGCACGGTCATGGTTCATCAACCAGGTTTTAGGGCCTGTCTCCTTAGAAATCAAGGATGCAGAGGTACGAGCCTATAGAACTGATCCTGTTCAAGTAAGGTCGTGACCTTCGTTGCTCTCTCGGTCCTATATAAACAACACAGCTTGTCTCAAAGTTACCGATGTGGGACAAAACTAAAACATCTTCACACGACTATAACGTCGTCGTTTTACTTACCCCAGTGAACTAATGGCCGATACGTCACCGTTTCCTTATCTCAGTGATATTTGTAACAGATGTTTCTTCTGTGAATCCGGCGGATCATGAGAAAAATCCGGTAGATTTGTTTGTGAATTGGCCGTGTGATTGCACTTCATGATTCTCTCACGCTTCATTTCTCCGGAGTTTCCTCGTCGCCGAAGCTCTTATCCCAAAGATTCAATGTCTCTTTCGCTCGAGATTATGATTCTTCTGCGTCTGTCCGTTTGATCTCTCTCAGTCGATCTGATGGGAAATGGGTTGTCGGATTAGGTATCTGTTGTTCTTCGCGATTCTGGGTTTCGAAGACCATCTCTTACTCAGGTGAATTTTGAATTTCACAGCGAAATTGGAGAAGCACTTGTTGATTGTGTAAATGATTAGTTAGAATTTGCAGCTTTTGTGAAACTGTCGGATTCTCCAATTTTTGGGAAATTTCTGGCTCGATGACTAGTTTTATGATTTTCTGTAGATTTCTATGTTATTCAGTCGAATTTTGGAATTGCGCTTTCTTCTGTGGATGAGCAGTAAAGAAGCCATAACATAATGATTGTGGACTGTGGAATCATTAAGAGACCACCGATGGATCTAATATAGAAGCAAAAAAAGAAAGTGATTTGGTGGACTTAGGTTTCAATACATATATGTGCTTGTTTCTTTGGCGTTGAATTTGCAATCATTATATTGTCGTCTGGCTTTTGCATAGCACTAAACTGAGGTGCTCTTTGGAGAAACAGGGAGTAAGCAGATCAGACGAGGAATGTTTGAGAGCAAAGCCAACTACTTCTTGGATGAAGTTAATTGCTTCAAGAACTTGCCACCACTTGGAGCCTTAAGCAAGCCTAGGTACACTTGTCACCTCAAGAGTCTCCTTTGAAAGGGTGGTATGAGTATGAAGAAAATTATTTAGGAGCAAAAATGCGAATCTTGAATAAGAAAATAAACATTATTTACTCTCTTCTTTAGCGGAAAAGACGAGGAACTGATCTTTGAGGCACTTTGCCTTGGAGCTTAAGTCTTCGATAAGACTCTCTGATATGACAAGGTCTTATAGGTCCTGTTTCTTTGCTTTTCCCCATTTCAACTCGAGCTGTTTCCACGAGCTCACCGACAAACATCTTCGCGATCCCACACACGACCGTGTTGATATCGTCGTCCGGCTTCATCTTCGTCCCTGTGATTCTCTCTAACAACTTCTTCATGTTTGTTTTGTTTAACGCGGATCTTCTGAATGATTCGTATCTGCTCGTTTGTTCCTCTGTGAATTGCGATAGAATTGTTTGCATCTTCGCTACCTTCTCAGCTTTGTTGCTCGATTCAGCAACGACAACGGAGGTTTTGCGTTTCTTGACAACTTCTTCTTCACGACTCTGCTCCAATTCTATTCGTCCGCCGCCTATAGGTGACTCCGGCGGCGATTCCTCCTCGATTGTGTCTTCAAACGGATCCTTTGAACGCTTCATTCCTAAACACAGAAATCGGATCTTAAACTCCAAGAAATCAAATTCGTTAAAAAAATTAATTTAGGCCTGTGTTTCCTTTTGGTTATATATATGGGGACTGTTTATATACCTAGTCTTTGGCGTTGGGATTCAGCTTATTACCGATGTGGGATAACTAGTAACCCATATTTTGAATTAAATTAATAAATAAATTTTATGTTATAGTAAGTCTTTACATGAATCTTAAAATTAAATAAAAGCTTCAATTAGGCTCGCATGGTACGAGTCCTACAGGACATTGTTGGCAGAAGCTGAAAACGCAATTCTCATGTCTTAACTTTGTTGCCACACACAAAACACAAATATTTCTTTTTTAGCCAAATTAAGCAAATGTAGTTTATAAAATAACACAATAGGAGAAAGTTACAGTTTGGGAAAAGAAAATAATAAATAAAAACCAACACATGTCTCAAAAACAAAAGAAGGAAACAAAAAAATACCGATTAAGCAAATCTCAAATATTAAAAAGTGTCCAAAGTCTAAAGTTTCAAATAATTGAAAAGTGTCCAAACTCCAAAACGATCAAAACCTACTCAACTGTAGTCCACGTCATATCATTCTCAAATATCCAGTGGCAGACTTCTATCCGACCCGGACCCGACCCTAAAGCCATAAATGCTCCATGACTCGGACTCCATGCTGACGTGTCAATATGACAGATGGCAACACCATGGTTAATCTTCGCTAGATTCTCCAAATCAAGAATATCCGTTTCGTAAACCCGGACCCGAGGTACCGAATGGCAGTAATAAAGTAAATACGGGTATAGACTCTGGTGACACGAAACCGCTCTCGTTACATTTACACCGTTGATTCCTTTGACTTTCCCGATAACGATCTTCTTCTTCGAACCTACGACATTCTCCGTCGTCCTCACCACCACGCCGCGTCCGAGCACGGAGGTGGCAAAATCGATCATATCCTCCGCCGATCCGACGCACCGCTTCGTCTCGCCGTGGCTTGGCGGTCTCTCGCACTCGGAAATCGCCGACGAGATTGTACCCGCCATCGAAGAATTCTCTCCGGCGCCGAAGATCCTCCGTATCTCGCCCGTCTCGGAGGACGAAAACGGTAACTTCGAAATTATAGTTCGGGGCAAAAACGTCCTTTTAGGCATTTTATCCACAATATCCGGCATTTGCATGAAAGTCCCTTCTTTTAGCATCGATTCTCTGAAGAATTTGCCCTCCTCAACCCATTTATTTACAGGTTTGCCACTGGAGCTCGCGTTATTAGAATACCGCGCGAAAACGACGCCGTCTTTGTTGTACTCTTTGAAACTCGGCCCTTGGCCGTAGGATTTGAAGCTCACGTTTCCTCCGTCGTTGCCTTGGCCGTAACCGGTGAAATTATCGGATCCCAAGTTGAACGATTTGCCGTAATTTACGAAATTGACCTTCTCGTTGTTCGAGTTTTTGGCGTAGGAAGAGAAAGAGTCTGCTCCGATATTGGATTGGTCTCTGTAGTTCTTAAACCCATAAACGGCGCCGTTTCCTCCGACGCCGTATCCTTTGAATTCGTTAACCGGATTATTCCCATTGCCGCCGTAGCTCGTGAACGTGTCGTTATCTCCGTTCGCGGTCTCTCCGTACCCGGTGAAACCGGATTTGACTACGTTTGACCCGGATCCGTAACCCGAGAACCCGTTCGGAGCTCCGTTTCCGTTTTTGCTGTAGCTGGTGAACGTCTGAGCTCCGGAGTTTCCGTTTTCGGAGTACGCCGTGAAGGATTGTGATCGGCCGTTTGCGTTATCGGAGTAGGAAGTGAATCTTCCGTTGGGCTGATTGGCATTTGTGTGGTAATTCGTGAAATCGCCATTGCCTCCGGTGGTTTCGGTGGCGTAATTGGTGAAGCTCTGGTCAGCAACATTGACTTCTCCGGCGTAATTTGAAAACTCATCGTCGTGTCCGGCGGAATCTCGGCTGTAACGGCGGAACGAGTCGACGGCGATGTTGTCCCCGCCGGAATAGTTTTTGAACGAGTCGACTCCGGAGAGACGGTCGGAGCCGTAGCTGGTGAAGTTCTTGCGGCTGTAAACGGCGAAGTTGACGTCATCGCCGTGCTTATCGAGAGAATGAGCTGCGAGCTCAGGGAAGCAGAAGAGCTTCGCGGTGGAGCAGAAATCAGAGAGGCGCGTGTCGAGCGCGTGGCGAGAAGCGAGTGAGGCGAAGCGCGTGGATTCAACCGCCGTCAAAGGAGATGCCTTGGAGAGGAAAAAAGAAGGTTTTGGTGTATCGCCTTGGATGCGTTTGTTCCAATAGCGAACCAAAGAGGCTCTCGGTGTAAATGGATTATCCGACGCCGTAATGTTGCCGGCGGTTTGCTTAGACCTGGCGAAATAAACCTATAAAGATCACGAACCGTTATTAGTTATGTTAAACGGAATCTACCAAAATGCTAAAAACAGAACGTGAATCTCTTTCTTACGGAAACAAACGTACAAAAACTTAACATGTTATTTTGTGAACGTTGATTAAACTTAAAAGATTGAATCTTTCTTACATGAGAAGATGAAAAGAGGCAGAGGAAGAAAGTTGCTTCAATAATGTTCATCTTCTCTGGTGAGAAGAGAGTAGTTGAGAAGGAGAAATAATATGAAGAGAGAGTAATGAGACTTCTTCACTATGGTTTCATGAAGTGAGTCCATATTTGTATTAAACATTTTTTTGTAATCAACTTTATTAGGTATTTCGAAAGAACGATAATCAAGGTTTTCACTGTTTTTATCAACGGATAACAGGTCAAAAGGTCAAAAAGAGGAAAGATATATGTAAATTAAATTCGGTTAAAATATTGTAAGCAAGAAAAACCTGAATATAACTCAATAAGGCTGCATAAAGTAAATTAAAGATGAATCTCTCCTCAATAATTATAAGAAAATTATTTGAGAAAAAGTTAAAAAAGAAAAAAAGCTGAGAGAGACTGCTTGTTTGCTGAAGAAATGGTAAAGTAAAAATAAAAAGAAAAGGATCAAATTAAGATTTTGAAAATAGTAACTTCTTATACGCTCTCCGTTCCACAATATATGATATTTAGATATTTTACACGAATTAAAAAATATTTATTATTTAACAATAAATAATTTATTTTCTTAATTAAACTATTTTTTAATAAATATTAATCAATAGAATTTTCAAAAATTCAATTTTTTTAATTAATAGTTCTTGAAATTTGTAAAAAATATCTTACAAATTCTAAAATATTTTATATTTTGTAACAAATATTTTTTTTTATAATATCCTATATTCTGTAACGGAGAGAGTATTTCTTTAATTCTTGTGTATAGTGTTATTAGTGCGTATAGTGTTATTAGTGCATAATGATTGTTTGAAACACAGTAAATTATTGAGACTTTACATGTATTTGTTTCAGTTGCCTTGAATGGACTTCGGTCCTTGTACCCGGAGTATCTGTAAACTATAAATGTTCATCAATATCAAACCTATATACTTGGATATAATTCTTTAATATAAACATATACTCCCACTAATTGGTTTGTGGAGACTAATTGAGAATATTATTACTATTTTTCCTTGTTCTATCTCTTTCTCAAAAGTACAGAATCCTATAAATTGAGCTGGGGACTATCAAATCAATTACCAAAACAAATTAATGCTACAAATAAGTAAGTGACCGAAATAGTCAACTAAACTTGAACAACTATGTTTGGTAAAGTGATTACTCATTTATTATTCACAAACATATACACTACTGTGGACTTATCAAAGTCTAAAAGTTCAACATTGATCTAAGATTGGATGTATTACGGTGCAAGAAATGGATAATCAAATTCGAAGAAATGTGGTGGTGGCTAACGTGCGACCAGTGTAACTTTTGTAAAATTTAATAGATTGTTTTCTCATTAATGGCCATAGAATCCCGAGTTTTAGCACTTGGTGCGATGATGGGATTCCCCATGGTTTGTCGACAATAATATTCATATTTTATTTAAATAAATAGTAAGTATATATAATAAAATAATACCATATGAAAAACTTGAAATATTATGTAATTCTAAAATAACGTAGATTAACGGACTTAGGGTTTGACTGTTTTACCATGTTAAACTACAAAGATAGCTGAATTTTTGTTTTTATACAACTTTTAGAAACTTGTAAATTGTTATATTAGCTAATTATTTTATATAGTGAATGATATAACGATTAGAAAGCTTATCGCTAAAAAGAGCGATGGTCAAGTGACGAATGAAAATATAAGAGAACTAATTTCCATCACAATTAGAACAATTTGTGTAAGTGGCTCAACCATTACAAACACATGCGACAAAATTTGTATTCCAATTGCTATGAAAACTCGAGATGAAAAAAAAAAAATGCGGCGGTTAGGTTTTGCAACTGATTAGCTGTGGCGCAGTTTATAAGATGCACTTAGATATTTTATCGCCTAGAAGAACAAATTTAGTACTATCATCTGAGACAACTGTTGGCGAACGAATTTTTGTTTTTTAATTGTAAAACTTTTTTGATCTCATTTTGTTTTTTGTATATATAGTGGTACTCATACAAACAAATGGAATAATAACAACTTGCTCTAGTGATGAATAATATGATCACACCATTAAAAATACATTTTTAACGGTGAAAATATGAGATCGATCACAGTTTGCATCCAAATTAATTTTGTAACATTTTGATTTTTTTTGAAATCAGAGAAAAAAAAGGATGGATAAGGTGCATTTAAGCCTTGATGTGATGAATAGAGACCATATGATTTTTAATTGTTATTGATTTCTGTTTTTGCTTTTCTATATACCAGTATGCCACTGCCACTTTGTTAATTAACTCATCTTTTGTTGTTTTCGAGTTAATTCACCCTAAGAAAATTAAAGGTTAACAAAAAGTAAGTACCGTATTTGAAAATCAAAGGTTACCAAAAAAAAAGAAAAAAAAGAGAGAGACTAAGAAACAGATTAGTCGTGGTAGCAAAGTGGAGAAATTTAATATATTGATACAACTTTATCTTTACTGAACCAGAAACTCACTCACCGTGAACTTTGATAGTGAACTCATGAGCAAGCAAGCTAAGGGCTTCATTAATTAACTTCTCACACAGATTAAGACGTTTTGTTTTTGTCATCAGTTGAATCTTGATTTTTTTGGCTTCCGACAGTGAGAACATTCACGAACTCATACTCGATTAGTGAAAGGTTACAATCTTCCTTCACCGGTGATGTCTGCAGATTCAACGACTTCAACAGGATCCCTTTTGTTAATTTTCTTCCACAAGGCATAATGATTTTGTAGTTTTACTATTAAAAAATAAATTTAGAACATTTGTCTTTCTCCACATAAATGATGTCTCGTAAATAACCGAATATTCATGTTTATTGTTGTTAGTTTTGGTCACAAGTCCATTGTCTTAATGGATCAAGCTAGACTGATAGAGTCATTTGTATACCACCAACACTTCCAATATATATTATTACAATAATTTTTAATTTTAATTTTTTTTATTTTTTATTCATATTCGGTACGTTTTGTTAATTCCCATAATATTGTGTTTTTTTTTCTTTTTGGATAAATTTTCCCATAATATTGTTTTTTTTTTTTTTTTTTTTTTTTTTTTTTTTTTTTTTTTTTTTTNTTTTTTTTTTTATTTTAATAATCGTAGGGATCTCAAAGAATTTATAGGCCCAAAGACTAATTCCACGAGGCTTTACATCCGGATACACGTAATCCCAACGTTAAAGGTGTGACTAAGTGGCCAACCAGAATCGAATCCGGGTGGGAGAACTCACAGTTGTGAGTCTTTTAACCAACTGGACTAACGCGGATTGGTTATTCTCATGTAACATTTGTCTTTCGCTAATATGTTTTCCATATTTGACATACGTATTCTTGATAGATGTTTTTTTAACATCACGGTTGCCATCTTTTTTTCCTTCTAATTACAACCAATTAAGTAGCTGTGTTAAGTCAGAGTAGCGAAAATATGATTATAAATGGATTTCTGTTGACAAGTGTTTTGAAAGTGTATAATGTATCCATGAGTGTGTTGGCTAAACTATTGTAGAAAAAAAAAAAAGAGTCGTGACGATTTTTCTTTTGGTTCTCTATTTTTCCATTATAATATTATAATTCTAAAAAATTAATGTAAGAAGTTTTTATTGGATTCAGTTTTGTAACATTTTGTTTTGTCCACTTTTAACATTTTGTTATCATATTTTAGTAGTATAACAAAAGTAGAAATAAATCTGTCTTTGGAACATAATCCCACGTACACTTTACCATTTGAATACATATATAAGAATTCTGTCTTTTCTGTAACAAATCTACCTACTGATTAGTTTTAAATCAAATTTAACGTGATAAATTATATTTTCATGATATATGACTATTTGGATTTGTTTTCTACACTAATTTCATGAAGTTCTTCTACTCATTGAACCAATTCACATAAGCGAAGTAATTACTTCAATTTTTATATATAGATGAATCTTTAATGCAAACAATGAATAGTTATATATCATAAGTGGAATAATCCACATGGAAGACCAGGAACACATAGTTCATTTTAAAATATTTATAAAAATAAATTTATTATACAATTAATTAGGATTTAACCTCATAAAACAGGAAATGAATTCCCTTAAAGAAATAAAATAATCAAAAAGTTTTATTTCAAAATTCCTAAAAGTGTTGGATTAATTGCCCACAAGTAATCAGCCTCCCATTAATATCATTCCCAAAATGAAAACATTCAATATTTTAAGTTTTAGTTACCATTAAATCATCCTACCTTTTATAAATTTTTCTTACAGTTTGACTTCTTTATATGATTAGATTTATCTATGAATACAATTTCGTTTTCTATTATAGAAATAAAGTTTCTGCAAAATACTGGAATAAATTCATGCATCTTGACATAATAACTTCCATTCATCACAATACTTATCATGTCAATTAAGACAAAACTAACGCACATGGAAATATATTTTCCCAATTAGTGCTGGCATAATCTCCTTTCTTTATTCACAAATAATATTTGTGTATAAATAGATGTGCCTTCGCGTCTCTATTTCATATTACCATCTCTCCCTCTAAATCTCAATTTCTTACATCTTCATTAACATTCACGTAAATACTTATCGAAAATGATTGGTGGATTTGGCATGAAAAAGGATGTCATGCGATTTGGAAAACCCCAAGAATGTTCGATTTGTAGACGAATCTTCATAACACCTAAAGCCCTAATCGCACACTTCGAGACTTTTCATTCCAATCGTCTTTTTTCCTCTCTCTCTTCCTCTGCCGCCGCATCACCCACCACCTTCCGCCGCCACCACCCATACCGAAGCCCTAATCCTGTTTTTTCGACTAGGAATCGTTTTGACTTGAATTTTTACCGCAGTGGTTATTTAGATGAACAAGGGAGGTTTCAGAAAAGAGATCCGGCGCTAGCTCCGACCAACAAAACTAATTTTTTGTTTGGGCAGCAGCAGCAGAAGCCGAAGCTAATGGATCTTTTTCCGGAGATGTTATCAGAAGATGATCATACGTTGCCGCTTCTTCGCCAGATGGAGCAGGATACTGTGACGACGAAGAACGACACAGAAATTTGGACTTCCATCGACTTGAAATTAAGGCTATGAGCCTAGGACTCTCGATCGGAGGAAACTTGAAAAGCAATATTATGTTTTTTTTTGTTGTTGTTGTAGTTGATGTTATGTTTTTTTTTTTAATTTGCAATGATTAGTGTGTATTAATATGTATCTCTTGTTTGATATTCATTTTTTTTTATTCATGATTACAACCCAATGACCAATAGTTTGATCGAATTTTGTTATGATATATTGGCACTAGTTTAAACGAAAACCCAATAGATAACTCCAAACACGAATATAAAGTTATCATTAACATATAATTAAATATAACTAAAACTAACGAGTAACGACCAAAGTAAAAGGAAATATTAATATATTTTAAGCCATCCTGTGTACAGCAAGTGAAAGGTGAGACACATCCTTAGATTATGATGCATCAAAATACCTTCTCAATTCGATAAGAGAGTGTCATTGAGTTAGCCAGGAACTTTAAATAATTTTGCATCTCAAATAAATAACACTGCATAAATTGAATTTCTATAGGGAAATTCTCGTATATAACACTAAGTCAAGTTTTTTTATTTCTCTCATACCATTTTTCCATAAATAACATAAACCTAAAAATAACTTTAAACCTTCAAAACTAAACTATTTTGATAGTTTTAATCAACGAAAAATTGGTGAAGGTACGAGAGAAAAAAAGTTGACTTACTGGTATTTGAAGAAATTTCTCATTTCTATATCGATCATTATTGATTAGAGTTACAATTCTCTTCTTTTTATTATTATTGTTATTATTATCAACACCTATCAATCTTCATGGTTGTACAAAAACTTAATTGATGATTTCTCAAAACAAGAAAGGTATAGTAATTTTGATAATCACAACTTGGTTAGAAAATTTTCCGCATAACTTTAGCTGTCTTAACGTAACTACACTTAAGGATTCTGACTAGCTAAAAGAGAAAACAAATAAGTATTGTTCTCCTCACAACTATAAGTGTTAATACTTAAGAGAACTTAATCCAATTAACTTAATTTATCAGTTCATTAATTGGAGAACTTTACGTTTAGCCAAATGATGAGGCTATAGTTTTTTTTTTTTTTTTTTTTTTTGGAAAAATGGGNATGAGGCTTTCAAGGAGAAATGTCTACATTACACCATGCGTATTAGATTCTTGATTTCTTTCTTATGTTTATGGATATGGTAAAAAAGGAATAAGAAAATATATGGAGAGCATAATTTTTGTGGTGTAGTCGTTGCAAAATTCCACCTTTTTTACAAAATTAATGTTAGATACAAGTGATAAACTTTGATAAATAAATTACTTTTTGTAAAACGCTCTATTTATTGGGTGAAACTAGAGTTCCCAACAAAGTTTAGTCCTCTTTGCCTCTGAAATTGATTTCTGTTAGTAAGATGTAAAATTTTCAAACGTTACCGGTTTTTTTAAGCCTTTTGACTATAGCTGCACGTAATTTTTCAAGAAGAGGTCGGATTGAAACTTCTTTATTTATAAATGATTTAACTCGTGGAAAGTTGTAAGTAGGAGTGTCAAAATGGGTAATGCGACCTGACCTGATCCTAACTCATATGGATGTGAAAGTTATAAGATCGGGCTACCCGATCTATTTATTTTGTGGACTGTAATTTATAACTCAAACCTAATTATGTTAATACTTATGGGTTAAATATGTTATATATAAAAAGCAAATAATAATTTTTTAAACATTTTATATATTATTAAAAATCAACTAAAATTTCCAAATAACAAAAATTATAGTAATATTTACGCATTAAAACAAAACAAAATACTCATAATTAGATAAAATATAAAATAAAACATTTATGAATACTCATAATTGTAGAGTATATATGGAAAGATGATTGTGTAAATATCTTTTAACCTAGTTC
>OVBJ01002409.1:0-18199 GCA_900406535.1 Noccaea bulbosa
ATATATATATATATATATATATATATATATATATATATATATATATATTTAAGAAGACATTGACGCAACATCAAACAAATGCATCAACAAAATTGTGAACTAATTCTTCTTATCTAATTCAAATGAGAAGCAGCCAATCCCAGTCGAAAAGAACAAGCCAATGATCTGACTGCAAAAGAACAATACAAAAGACAAGAAGCTACAAAAGATATGATAATCAATTAGGTTAACCGAAAAGCCAGAGAGGATATTGATGTAAACACATAAATAAGTAACAGGTAGCTTGTGTAATAAGAAGCTAGCAGTGTCGCAAAGGCCTGTTTGATAACTTTCGGAGTCTGAAAAATGAAATGTCCAACTACATTTTATAAACTTTGGACATCAGATACGATAGGCAATTCACCAAAACATTCACAAAACCAAAATCAATGGTTGAATAGTAAACTACAATCTCAGCCGAAAGATGGTGATCTAATGTTTAATAATCATGGAATTATCATTAAATATGGACGATTTTGTTCATCATTGATTGCAGCGAATAATTTTAAAAGGATTGAAAACCGAAACAAAGATAACACTTAGAGAAGAGGTCAGATGGTAGTGCATGTCTCTTTACACCAAAAATATATATAAAACATAGAACAACATCAATGATTGAAGAGAGAATACCTGAGCAGCTTTGTAAGCGGTGAGGGTATGCCCAGATTCGATATTGCTTCAGTAGTCATGACAGCAGCAACAAGACCCCTTCTTAAGCTTTAACCAACTTAGATTTCTATATGTTTCAGCAAAAGAAATGCTGTCACATTATCACCAAAGCAGACTTAACGCTTTCATAAGAATAAGGCATTTGACGTATCAAAATAATTTCAAAGCATTTTGTGAGACCATCAAGACGTGAGTTTTAAAACATATGATGGTCCATAGGAGTCAAAGCTGAGTATGTACCTCCAAACCCAGGAGTAACATGGTGATGGCCCTTGTTGATGGTGGGTTTCACCCCATCCTTTTGGCCCATCATATAACCCTAATTCAAGGTCCAATGAAGATCAAGAGAGAGTGAGGCCCAGGAGGATTTAAAGAAAGCCTTCAAGCCCATTATGTTTTTACTATAAATAGAACTGTACTGTACATTCGACCCCACATGGAATATAATATCATTTCTCTAATACAAGGATTCGGCTCTGATTGAGACGTTCTAACAGTAATTAAGAACAGGTCGTCAACAAAGATGACCTTGTTTTGAGTCCAAGTCGTTTTTCTAAGTCTTTCCTTCATTGCCTACCTCGACCTCCAGACTTAGAAGAATTCTGATCCCGGCTCTTCCCGAAACCTACCTCATACTTAGTCTCCACGCATCAAAAGTCACGTACCAATCTCACCACCTACAGCCCTGCACCTCTCCTGATCTGCAGTGTCCCAGATCTGTGCCTTGGTTGGCTCATGAAGAAAGACAGAGCTCCGGGAACCAGACACGAGAGATTCCGTCGCTCCCCAGTCTGAATTTACTCAATCTACTATCTCTTTCTTCAAGAAGAAGAAGAACGCTCTTCTCATCAAAATCAAACAAAACAAAATCATTGCATCAATAAAACATGTCTCTGTAATTATCATCCGGATATGTACATAAAATTGAGAATGAAAAAGCTTGAGCGGGAACTGATGGGCCATCGGCCGGCGATATTGTGGAGATGAAGAGCAGACATGTCGGAAAGACTAGATCCTAAACACACACAAAATCTAACCAATCTGCAACAAAGAAGCCAAACAAAGAAGTAAAAAAGCAACGATGATCAAAGAGAAACCAGAATATTGTATGTTAAGTTGGATTTTTTAATTTAATGTGTCCATAGCTTTCTTCCCATACAAACACGGCCATCATAATAAATTGCAGAACATAAAGGAAAACCATATGAGCAAAAGATGGAGAAATGTCTTATATCCATATTCTTTTGAATCCTTTTTTCAAACTCAGGTAGTCTTGCAAGTTCCCTGCCAACTCTTTCTAACATGATTCAATCACACAGAAAAACATGATTCAATCACACAGAAAAACAAGAATCACACGATAGAACCACAATAAACACCAAAGCAAGATTTCAAACTTCATTCTGCTATGTTTCCCTAATCAATCTTATGCCCTAGAATTTTGTTTTCCATTGCATTTCACAAAGACAAGATCCAACTTATGATACAATCTTCAAATGACAACGCTCTAATACCCACAATGAAAAATATTCCAATTTTATCCAATCACGAATAACAATTGAAACACCCACAAACCTGGAAATCATCGTCGGTGGCTAGAGAATGAAAAGCCGATTCGAGCTCAGAGAGAGCTCAGATCCGGGTCATAGCCACAGGGTTGGGTCAGATCTGGCGGTCACGAGAACAGCCGGGTCCTTGGCGATAGTGCATGAAAACCACCAAATACGAAGATAAATCTGCCTCCATGTCGTTACAAATGTGTTCCCATCTCTTTCTGGGCCTGGAAGAAGAAGAATCACCGAAACCCACTTGTCGGACCCTCTCCCGTCGGTGTAAAGGTCCGTTGAGGGAGAGAAAGAGGACATGTCAGACGGAAGCACCGGAGGCGGAGGACATGTCAGACGGTGGAGGAGAGATAGCAGGAGTAGCAGTTTGGGAGAGAGAGGGAGAGAGAAAAGCATCAAGCGCCGTTTGGGAGGGAGGCGGGATATTGTTTTAGAAATTAGGGTTAGATGGAAAAAAATTATTTATATAAGTTGGTATAATTTCCGGTTTAATCATTAATTTTTCGTTTTAGTTAACAAAATTGGGTTAAACAGTCTTTGAATTAAATCCCGCCTAAATAATTTTGATTCCCGCTCAGTTTTATTTGAATTTTAGACTTCTTCACGAAATATACAGTGGAAGTTTACCAAAGAAGTCTGCTATACCCTAAACACTAAATCAAATGTTTTAATAAAAACTTATAGCATAAATTAGTTTTCTTTGCATGTACACAAATTACATTATAATCAACAGATATATGAACCTTAAATGATTATACAACATGTAAATTTTGTTTTCAAAGAAAAAAAATGTCTAAACCCTAACAATTTATACTACCAAACCCTAATATTCAAACCTAAACTCTATCCTTGTTGGATCAAATACTCATGAAACTTATAAACGTATATATTTTAATGAGTTTGTATTTTATATAGATGAACTTTGTATTTACTTAGATTACTAACAAAAAAATTCTTGGCAAATTATTTTTTAGGATTTTGCAAGTTAGTAGACTTCATGTGTAGACTTCTCTACAAATTTTTAGGTTTGTGGCTTACTTTGTCTTTGTTGTACTTAGACTAATTCATTTTTAAGCAAAATTATTTTTAAAAGATGCCAAACTTCAATGTCTTATTTATGTATAATTTGTTTGGTTTAAATATTTTTTCATAATTTTATAATTTAAATTTAATATTTTAAGGTGTTGTAGACTTCGTTTAGAAGTCTACTTAACGTAAACTTCTTATGTAGATTTCGCTATCGTGGATAAAATAGTCATTGCGGCACTCGTTTATTGTTTGTTCATAAAAGAGAAAATTATCATTTTACACTCTTTTAGGTATACTTTTGGTTAAAAAGTCATATAGGGTATACCATTTAAAAAAAAATGTTTGGGTACATAAATGAAAATTCTCCCAAAACAAAATTCAATAAGAGTGCCAAAAAAAAAAAAAATCAATATAGTTCACGACTGATCAACTATAGTTTACCGATCCTATCAATATTAGTTATTATTATTGACTTACTGTCCATCGAGCCTAAAAATTAACATTGACGCACTGTCGCACCTGGATGCATCAGCCATCAGTGTCATGCATTATTCTCCTTGGACACATTATCTACGTGGTTTGCAAGATGGATGATATTTTCTCTTTTTATGCATCGATATAAATTTAACAGAAGTTCCCATATGCATGATGTATAAAACCTCAAAGGTTGAAATTAAGCATATTTTTCCTTTTTTATATATAATGAACTAAAGATCTTCGACCAAAAAAAAAAGAACCAAATAATTCTTTTCTACACAAAGTGCATGAAAACAAATCAGCTCATTGTACGTATTGGCTTCATCGCTAGCTAGACGTAGATTTTTACGTATCAGAAGAAATGGCGACGACAAAGATTTTGTCTAAGAAATTAATTAATAAAAATACCAAAAACATAACCATTAGTCAAACACATTACATTAAAGAAAGCCAAGTGTATACGGCCGAAGAATGAATTATCTATAATATAATTACATTTATTATCAGTCTTCCACGAATGAAACTGTATAAATACCAAATCTTAACCTCAAGCTTTGGTAGTATTAGAAGAGAGATAAGACAACATAATCAGAGAGAGATGGGGAGGTCTCCTTGTTGTAATGAGAATGGTCTAAAGAAAGGGCCATGGACTCCTGAAGAAGATCAAAAGCTTATTGATTACATTCATAAACATGGCCATGGAAGCTGGAGAGCCCTCCCTAAACTCGCAGGTTTCTTCCCTTTCATATTCTCTTAATTCAGTTCCCCGGGTTTTATATTTTTCCAACTTGTTTGTTTTTTTTTTTTTTTTGTAGATTTGAATCGGTGTGGAAAGAGTTGTAGACTGAGGTGGACAAATTATTTGAGACCAGATATCAAAAGAGGCAAGTTTTCCGCAGAAGAAGAGCAAACAATTCTCCATCTTCATTCAATTCTTGGGAATAAGTAAGTGATCGATTTCAACATATTAGTCACTTTTCCCTTTTTTTTTGCGGTCTACAACATTACATGCGGTTTAAATTTGGATGTTGATATTAGCACAAACTACTAAACTACATATCATGGATTTTTTATGTTAATTTGATTTTTTTTTTTTTTATCATGTATAGATGGTCTGCTATCGCGACACATTTGGAAGGACGTACAGATAATGAGATCAAGAACTTTTGGAACACACATCTAAAGAAGAAATTGATCCAAATGGGAATCGATCCCGTGACTCATCAGCCAAGAACCGACCTCTTCGCAAGCTTACCTCAGCTCATAGCCTTAGCAAACCTGAAAGACATCATTGATCAAACATCACAATTCTCATCTATTCAAGCCGAGACAACTCAACTAGCCAAGCTACAATATCTCCAATATATGCTTAATTCTTCTGCTTCATTATGCAACAACAACAACAATAGTCCGAGTAGTATTCTCGATATTGATCAAAACCATGCCATGAACCTCTTAAACTCCATGGTCACTTGGAACAAAGACCAAAACCAGGGTTTTGAGCTCGATGCCAATGATCAAAATCAAGGTTTATTCCTACCCGGGTCCATCAGTAATCCAACCATCCAACCACTCCATCAACGACAATATCATTTAAACAATAGTCCTCCTAGGGAGCTACCGTCACAAGGTGACCCACTTCTTGATCATGTCCCTTTCAATCTCCAAACACCTTTGAATATTGAAGATCACTTTATAGACCATTTGGTCAAACATCCAATTAATCATGACCAACATAATGATAATGATGATCCATCTTCATGGATACTTCCTTCTCTTTTGGACCACAACCCTAACTATGCCACGCCTTCTCTTCCTCACAAAAATCCAGCGGATACAAGCAGCAGCACAAGCTACGACGGTGAAGACGCTGCGTCGCTTTATTGGCCTGACTTTTGTTTCGACGAAAGCCTCATCAATGATATTTCTTAATTACCCTTGACTTAAACTTTTTTTCTATATATATAACTTATGGTATTAGGGCTCTAATTAGTTACGCACGTCTAGTCGAGTTACGTTTCGTCAAGCTCAGTTTTTTCAATCTTTTATTTGTTTTCTTTGTCTTTTTAGTGTCTTGTAATATGTGGTCGTCCGTATATACGTTTGCACAAAAAAAGACGCCACATATATATGTTAGATTTCTGTACATAATTTTCTTACATAAAAACTATTTGGTGCTATAATTATTCATAGTGCGAGTGCATCTTCCAAATATCAACATAGTGCGAGTGCATTACTTAAGAGAGAGAGAGACTTTAGAAGCAATTGGTACAGTAGACCATCTATTAAGCAATTGAAACAACAATTTTTTTTTTAATTAAAACAATTATATCGGAAGTCTTATACCATTAAATAAACAAATAAATCAATTCAACAATAAATCAGCAGAAGCAAAAACATAAAACAATTAAGTCTAACAACTTAAACGAATTCAAATAATAAAAAAGTAAATCCTATCATATTCTCCCTCAGATTCGATTCCGCGATCACACTTTACTTTTACATGCATCACATGGCAAAAAGAGATTCCTGAGTATTTCATAAATACCCAATGAGACGATTATTCTGCCTACAAGCCATTTACACAATTTCTAGACTATTTAAGTCATTTAAATAATTCTTACAATTATTAAATAATTTTTTCATATTTAAAACATCTCCAAATAATTATTAAATAATTTCCAAAACTAAATAATTATATTAATTAATTATTATTTCGAAAATAATTAATTAAATCCTTCCAACTAACCACTTAATCAATTAAAACTATTTAACCGATTTAAATCGATCAATTACAAATAACCAATTGGTTTTCCAATTACAATTCAATTAAACCGGTTAACCCACCCGAACCAGCATCGGTGTCGACCGACACAGGATTTGTGTCGATCGACACTATAAACATTGGTGTCGACCGACACCGGGTTGGTGGCAATCGACACCCGATTCACAGGGTGAAACCAAATGCGATGAAACAAGTCCACAAACACAGAACCATCACAGTTTAAACACCAAACACGATTCAACATTAAAAACATCACATAAACACCACTGTTGGGGTCGGATTTCACCATGCGACATTTACATTTGAACCGACCAGGAGAAGAAGAAGGCCGGGCGGATCCATCCTGAACCGGGCCGAACAATCAACTAAACCAGTGAGGTGACAAGTCATATCCTGATGGGCCGAACCAAAGTCCGATGAAGCGACTCGAGCCGAGGCCCATCGGAGAAATCCCAAGACGCAGGATTGCCTTAACTAAAGTCGGCGCGAACGGAAAAGGAAAGATTGGTTATGGAATGTTTACTTAACCTTGTAAGTCGGTTCCTATTCTCTTATAGATAAGAACCGATATTCATTGTTTTAAGGATCACTTTTTTGCACACAGCAAAGGCACACGCCACAAACTCTGTAGCTCGCATAACAACTAATAAAACCATCACTTGGATCATTCTCTGTGTTTAACTCATAAGAATCTTCGGCTCTCCCTAAAAACGAACTGAGAATCATTGTGTAGGTTTCAGCTCGCACAACCACAAAAACTGAAGAACAACTCAATAACACCACAAAACATTTAATCACATAATCAGATCTAGAAATACCGGATGTACATTCATGCACTCACCTTGATTAAGGCTTGAGAAGAGGAAAACAAGAAGAACAAGGGGGAAACAGCGCCAACAACTTCAGAAACTCTCCAGATCTCCTCAAGAACTCCAAAATCGCCTCCTCAACTCTCTGCCTCGAAAATCGAGTCCAAAAAGGCGACTGCTGCCTTTTGAAGTCGTGAAATAGGGCTTTCTCCCTAAACTTGTCGCATAACCGGCTAACTTAAATCAAACCAAAAAATTGATTTTGGACCGGTGTCGACCGACACAAGCCCTGTAGTCGCTCGACACCACGCCCATAAACCAGCTCTGACATTTACGGATGTTACAACTCTCCCCCACTAAACTGGATTCGACCTCGAATCCTCGCAACACACGTCTTTCAAAGACCAAAACCGACCTCGCAAGGCCACATACGGGAATCCTCACCTGATCCCCGAGACTCTCATTCAGACTATGTTATACGCACACTCCAAGACATTTTTTTTTTAACTCATTATCCAAACACTTATATTAGGGCCACGGCTCCCAAATAAGTCTAAACAAAAAACCACTTGTATTGGAGGCACGAAGTCCAAACAAGTTTGCATCTTCCCAAACTGGGGCCACGGCCTCCCAGATGGGCCTGCCATCGCACTGAAACCACGACACTCAGGTAAGTCTGCCAGAGAACAAAAGTCTCCAAAAATGTAATGAGTTATTCAGGACCGCAGACCTTAGAGAAAATTCTTAAACGTCTATAACAATAAGTTTGAATGGTCTCACGACCCAACTGGTCGAAAATGTGTGTATCATCCAGACCGAAGCAGAGTCCGAATCGGACGGTTCAACACCACATCTCCAGAAGTAATAGAAACGAGGGGCCAAGGGAGCCCCGCCAACCGAACCAATTCATATTAACTTGGGGGACCCATTTCTCAGTTACATCACCCTCAAGATGTTTGCTAAAGTCCTGAAGCAGATACTGTTGAACCAGGAGGGTTCGACCCCAAACGGTTTAGGAGGAGACCAAAGTCAGCAAGGCAACGAAACAGGCGAGCAAGTATCAGACGGTTCACAGGCTTCGGACCCTACGGGAGCACTCACTACAGCCATTGCACGCCTCCTACTCAAAAAGGCATCGACTTCGCTGAACGACTAGACAAAAAACCAATCCCGAGGCATGGAAATCCCAACGAAAAGTAATCAAACCAGAAAACAACAGATGAGCCCAGACGAGTTGGCCGAAATACGGGCTCTATTGGAAAAATCGGATAGCGAAGCGAAGTTACTTCGGTCGCAAATCCATAAAGCGCTTAGCTCGGCACCTGAGATCGCTCAGATATGCGAGGATTCAGAATACACTCCCTTTTCGGCAAGAATAATGAACACCAGAGTAGTTGACCCGGGAAGACTGAGCACCCAGAAGTATGACGGCTCGACTAACCCAAAGGATCACATCAACGCATTTCAAGTCGCTTTAAGTCGAGCCGCAATCCGAAGCGTAGAAGAGAAGGACGCCGAATTTTGCTTGTTATTCGCAGAGTATTTGAAAGGCTCAGCTCTGGATTGGTTCCTGAACCTCGAACCAAATTCTATCAAGAATTTCCAGCAACTGACGACTCTCTTCCTCAAACAGTACTCCATGTTCATAGAAAAGTCTACTTCGGCAATCAACTTATGGAATATGGTCCAAGGAGAAGGCGAGTCCCTTCGCAGTTACATGGATCGCTTCAAAACAGTCATGTCGAAAGCAGGACCAATCGACGATGAGATCGCCATCGACTCGCACAAAAAGGGACTACGTCTCCATTCGGATTTCCGAAAAGAGTTCACGCTCAACAAACCCAAATCGATCGCGGACGCTATCCACAGATCCGTGGCATTTACAATAGAAGAAGAGGACATGATTTTGCTGACATAAATACATGCCTCGTCAAAGGTAACTATAAAACCGCCGTCCAACCCGCCGATAGTTCCGCAACAGTCAAATCAACCTCGTAATTACCGGCGCAGAAGAAACAGTTAGATCAACCACGAAGGACCAAATTTCTCAGGGGCGCATAACTATCATGTCGGTATGAGTCAACAGATGAATACCGTGAACCAATCGGGAGCAGCAAGAGGAAGAGGAAGAGCGTCCAAGAGCTATACCTGGACAAGGAACCAGACTTAGAACTACGCGTGACTTGATCCCCGCAAGGGGTACGTAGGCAGTTCACTCTCGGTTGGATTCAGTTACCCTTCAACAAAAAGGGGGGGGTGTAGTAACCCTGATGCGAGATGAAAAATTATGGCTGATGATCACATTGGAGATGATCCAGAGATCATATGGAGTTTTCGGTCGAAGAAGATCTCAAAACAAACGAGTGGAATCCAAGATGGAATGGGACAAGCCGTTACGGGATGATACGGTCGATCCGGTCAAAAACGGGTAAAGGCTCGATCGACTGGGATGAAGATTTGACTGACCAAAAGTGGTCGGAATGGGATGAAACCTTGAGGATAACCAAAGGATGCCAAAACCAACAATCTGGTCGAGCCAGAAGTTGATTTGGACGAGCGGATCTCGAGATATGAGTTTGACCGCTTGATGGCAATGCCGAAGGGCGGACAAGCTTATATCGGTGATCGAGTAACAAATCAAGAAGAACTGAGTACGGCCGAATACTGAAGAGAGAACAAAATGAGGAAGAATGGTCGAGACAGAAGTGGATTCGACCGAGTAAATCTCAAGTTATGATGAAAAGAATTATTGGTCGCGGGACGATCATTGGATGTACTCGATCGCGGTACGGACGAAGGAGGAGACGCGATCATGGTGCGGTTGAAGTGTGGAGTGTGTAGAGAGGTTGAGATGTGTAGAGAGGTTGTCTCATATGATAGAAACCTCTAGTTTTGATTAGTGTGTGAGTGTGTGGAGAGTGTTCTTATGGGAAGAACCTCTCGGGTTAGTAGATCACTAGTGTGATCTTAAGTTGTAGATTTACTAGGGATGAGTAATCTCTTGTGTTGTTGGGATAACTTGTGATAGTTATCCCTGTGTTTTGTCTTGGCAGGTTGAAGAGCGTGATGATAGACAATACGGTTGTATTAGTATATGGAGAACACTAGAGAGCTTTGCTACGACATTGTCTCTAGTGTGATTTGATGTTATTTGATTTAAGCTTCCGCTTGAGCAATGCTTTGATTGAGTATTGTGTTTGATTGGGGTTTGGGTTGGGGATGTTATTTGAGTTGTATTGTAGAGGGTTTCCGACCTCGCTAAGTAATCTTAGATTACTTATGATGACTCTATTTGTTACAGGTAACCCTAGGTGTAGTGTGGAACTTGGACGTGGAAGGCCGGAGTAGATTGCGGTGTGTTTTGTAAAACTGTGTAAGATTGTCGTTGTTTTCTTTAAGTCTTTTGATTTATATTGGCCATCCCGGGATATGTATTATACAGTTTCATGTAAAATGATGTTTATAAATAAATAAAAGAACCTTTTGAATATTAAATACCTGGTTTTAATGATATTAGTCTTGTCTAGACTAACTTAACTCACGGCTTGAATACGGGTTGGCAAGCCTTAGGTTATTTTCGAGAGGATCGGGTATCAAAGATGGACTAACCTCGGCTTTACCTTGTGTTTTGCCTTGAGGATGGACTGTCGATGATACTTCGACATATTGTGGCATCCGACCGTCGTGGGCTATGTCTAGCACGTGTCGGGGGTGTTACAGGGAGGGGGAGTGAGGTACGTGTATACATACACTCCCTTTCATTTACAACACGGTTCGCCGTTAACCGCATTATTAAATCGTTGTAACACGGTTCGCCGTTAACACAAACAAATGTTATGTTCTCTTGTAACGCGGCTCGCCGCTAAACACAACGATAAATACAGTTCAAATTTTCGGAATACTTGTGAGGCAGTACAACGTTGAACGCACTCCTTAAATTTTTGTAACACGGCTCGCCGTCAACACAAGATTTTTCTCTTGTAACGCGGTTCGCCTCTAAAAATCTAACGGACATTAGTAAATCGTCCCGAGCCGAATGTTGTTGGCCACAACATTTGACCTTAACTATCTTATTCTAACACTATATTACGCGCGCTATATAAATATGATCATTCGTCATTTATCCCGACCCGCGATTTACCGATAGATAAATTAGCGATAAAAACTGGAATAAATCGACCTGAAACCCAACATGCAAAACGCCTCGCGGTAACGTTGGACGAATATTTTGTCACTATCCCGACTCGCTACTTACTAAGTGATAAGTTAGCGGAAAAAACTGGGACAAGTTGGCACAAACCCAATAGTCACAAGAGATCCACCACTGATCTCAGAGACTCACATCTAATCCTATGTTACAAGCATGTTTCTAGACATTCATTACTCTTTAACTCAATACCGTGACACCTGCCGCCACAAATATCCATATCGTGACACCTACCATCACAATATCTGTACTGTGACACCACCGTCACAAGTACCCAAACCGTGACACCACCGTCACAATACCAATATCATGACACCACGTCACAATATCTGCACCGTGACACCACCGTCACGATGCCCATATAAATGCAGGAGACCTACTTGTCTCTCTCAAGAGATCCACCACCTCTTGATACCCACTTCGTGACTCGTCAGCCACTAGTAAGAAGCACCCTTACACCAAGTATAAGTCTGCAAGCACTTCCCCTGAGGTAGCTAATCCCAGGTAAGGCCGCACGGAGATCTCAATCTCCCCACTTATACTGAGGTTGCTAGCCCCAGATAAGTCTACAAAATAAACCGCGGCACCTATCTGCAGATAAGTCCGCCACCACCCATCCGAGCAACCACCGTCAGATAGGTCTGCAGGAGAAAACAATCTCCTAAATATAAAGAGTAATAAAGAAATGCCTATAACATACCGACTAGAACTATATCATGACCAAAACTGGTCACACAACTCGTAACATCCGAACCCAGATTTATAAGGAAACCTCCATCTTATAAATCTCCAACAATGTATTTCGTACCACGAACGAAAATACATAAACCACAACAACCACATAGCCCAAGGCCAACCAACTGAAACCACAAAGATGAAGAACCAACTCATCGAGCTAATAGTCGAACACTTTCCGAAATCCAACTTCATCCTTGCCTCAAGTTTTCATCCTCTAAACTATTACAGTCCCATATGACTCTCAAAACGACACTTTCTTGTTCCACAGAACCTTCACTCTCATCTCGAGAATCCTCACAAAACCGATAAATCTGGCCTAAGATTACCTGATATCTTAGCCATTAACTCCTCTGAAGGGTAAAAACATTTCCTCAACATCACCACGTGAAACACCTTACCAAAAACACTCATAAACTCAAGTAAGTTAAGTTGATACGCCACTCGCCCAACTTGTTCCACCATCGGAACGAAGCCACAAACTGCGCACTCAGCTTGATCTCTGCTACGGATCGGTTAAGATCTCTCCACATAGCCATCTTGAGATATACTCTAACTCCAAATTCTGAAACTTAGTCTTTCGTCTCCACCCAACGGCGTAACTCCTCTGCATAACTTGAGTCATTTTTATGTTCAGTCTCAAAACACGGACCTTCCTTGCCATTTCCTGAACCAAAGTAACTCGATAAGTGCTGCGCTCCCCCACTTGGGTCCAGCATAAAAAAACAACTCACATGGCCTCCCAACCAAGCCTCACACGAAGCCATGCTCAACAACTCTCCTGATAACTTTTGTTGTGACAACACTGCTAGACACAGATGACAGATCCAATGGCCATCTCAAACCACACCCGCAACCTGAACAAAACTTAGAAGTTGGGGTAATCCTCTCTGACTACACCTCTTACTGTAACAATAAATTGTACTCACAACACCTAAGTGTCTATTTCTGACTGAAACGCCCTCCAACTCTGAGGCAAAACTTGAAACAAACTCGGATACCTGTCTGACACAATATTGGCTGACACACCATGCAGCCTTACAACCTTCTGGCACCAATTCCTGGCCAAAACAACAGCTCAACTGCCTTATCAATGACCAAGAAATGTGCTAATTTGGTAAAATAATTCACAACAAACATCACAGATCCATGAGATAGATACTCCCATCACGAAAACCATCATGATAATATCTCACTTCCACTATGCAGAACACCAATGCTCTGCCTTAACTGACGAAACATGTGTTGCACTCCGCAACCAAAAATAGCTCCAAAGAATTCTCTGAAATAGCACAACGACACAAGTGCTAATCTCACCCACAAAAGGTCTCAAAAATAAGCTCTTTAGCTGATTCCACTCTCCACCGACTAAACTCAACTGCCACCTAACACCTTGTTTGAAAGATAGATAAATTCTAAGTCTGCTAAGGACTCTACGCTCAACTCTTTAAGCTGCCCAAGCTCCCTTCGCTCTCTGGCGACGACAAACGACACATCCTTGCCCATCGACCTCATCATTGGCTGTGACACACTCGCAGAACTTTTAACAAACTCGTGTAGTACTCTGCTAAACCCAGAACCTTCCTGATCCCGGTAGTACTACTCAACTGAACCTAAACATTGATATCCCCAAACCCTTTCGGATCTACAGGAACTCTCTCTGCGAAAACACATGATCCATAAAAACCAACCAACGCTGCCAGAACTGCACTTGCTCCACTTAGCCTACAGCTTCTGCTCCTACAACCTTTCCAAAAATAACACGAAGGAGCTTTACGCTCCTCGAGCTCCCCAATAACTCAGATATCCTCGATATCCTTGGAACTTTTTGATAGTCACCTCATCGCTAAACTCTGAAAAGATCGTAGTCATAAGCCTCGCTACTTGTTTAAACTTATTCTCAGCTTGCCTATACGAGAAATAACACTTCCGGGAGTTGGTTTCACTCCCTAAAAGACGTCATATAGCTCTACCGAACTAATGACCAAAACTTCTGGTATTGACTACCCGCACTCCTATCACTAATTCCTCTAACACAGCAATAAAGAGTTAAGAACCCTGCACCGGTCTCCTTGACTAAACTCGAACGCTCACTAGCGCTGCTCCGAATGCCGGTACACTCGGCACGCTCCAAAGTAAAGAAATATTTAAATGCTCCTGAGTCCATCCACACTAAGACTCAACGCCGCTCATTAACAACGTTCTTACACAAGTACAAGTGTTTAGAACCTTAATTCTATCACAGTAAAATAAAAGAAACAGACAACACCAAAATTCTACCACTTACAATTTACAAGTCTGAGTCAAAAGTTTTACCTACGATCCGCCCGGACTGACTAGTCTGGCCAATCTCTGCCGAAGTAAACCCTCTTGGCGTCACCCCACCCTGTCCCAACGGCTGCACCGCTGCGATCAGAGACTCTGACTGAGCCACTACTGGCTGAAACTCCACCACCGCTAAAGGCTGTAACATGGGACACATCTGTCTGGCATGCCCCTGCCCTCTGCAATGAAAGCACACCCTGGCCTCTGGATCTGCCTCTCTCCTGGACAATCCGCCACCTGGTGCTGCATGCTCCCCCACCCAAAACAACTACCACCAACTTTATGGATACTTCTAAAACCCTTCTCTCACTTCCTCTTCTGGCCTCGCGCAGGCTCGCCGCCTCTGCCAGAACTGAAAACACGACTCTGCTGCGACTGATGCGGACGATTCCTCTGATCAAATGGAGTAACCCAAGACGGAACCACCACCGGACTGACCCGCTCACGCTGATCCTCCCCGATCGAAACTGCTAGCTTCACTAGCTCTGCCCACGAGAAACGCGAGGCAAGCCTCTGCATCTGTCCCCTCATCTCTTGGTAAGGCAGACTCTCATCAATTGCAGCCCTCTGCTGCCCCATAAAATCTGCAGCCTCATGCTGCCTAACAAAACCCGCAGCCACATGCTGCCCAACAAAACCAGCACCCCGCTGTGCCCCGGCCACTGCAGGTGCACTCGCAGCCTGATGTGGAACCGCCTGCGGAAAACGTGCCAACAGCTGCGTCAGTAGCCCCACAACCTGGTCACCTAGACCCTGAGCTGGAGCCGCGCCTCCACCAGGAGCCGCTCCCGCTCCCGCGTCACCACCGACGCCTGCGCCACCACTGACGCCTAAACTGGCCTCACCGGCCAAAGAAACTTACTGGGCCGCTGATGCAGTCGCCATACCAAGCGCTGCACTCTTACTCGAATCCGCCGGTAATCCACGCTCACGACTCCGACCTCTCCGGCCCGCAGCTTGACCCTCATGGCCAACTGCTCTGCCCTTACGGGCTATACTGCGACCACGACCATGACCACGACCTGTGTCCATCTCATTGCACTTCCACCAAGTACAAAAGATGAGCAAGTTAACAAAACACCACAAAACACCAAAAAATAACCAAACTCACTTACCCGCAGAATAATGAAAGGCCGAGAGGATGATACTAGCTACTAACTGACTAAACACACTTAATCAATTAAACACATAGTCCAGTTCACCCAATACTAACAGTCCTAAAACCGTATACGCTCTGATACCAAAATGAAACAACCAAGTTTTTTTTTTTTTTTTAATTAATAATAAAGTGCAGAAATCCTCAATTAAACAATTTCAACAAATGAATAAGTCTTCCAATCCTTTAAATAAATTAAACCACTAAATTAATAATGTTATTCAACTCAAAATGATAATGAAATACTAGCAACCTAAACACCAGGTTTGCAAAACAAATAACTTAAAACAATAAATCCTATCATCCTCTCCCAGCCTCATTCCGCGGTTGAACATTTCTGTTACCTGCATCACATTGGAATAGAGATGCGTAAGTATTATCATAAATACTAAGTGAGTGGATCATCCTACCTACAGTCCATGTACGTCAACCACTAGATAGTACAGCAATCAATAACAACAAATAACAACAGCAGCAATGATTACCAAACTCAACAGACAACAAACTCTCGCAACAGTATCAGTGTCGATCGACACTGAGAAGAGTGTCGATCGACGCTAGGCACATCGGTGTCGTTCGACACCCTCAATGGTGTCGATCGACACCGCCCCGACGCCTCAAAAAGCTACGACACGACACAGAAAAGGCACAAACACAGAATCAAAAGGGTTTTCAACGCCTCAATACAACCAAAACACGATTTTCAATATAAACAGCTCAAGAACAACACATAAAACTCAAATCTCAAAGAATCTCTAGTGATTAACGGACCTACAGTCACGCACTCACCTCGACAACGGACTGAACAAAGGAAAAAGAGGAAAAACGATGAACAGTGCTCCGGATGAACAGTAATCGCGCTGATGAACAGTAATCACACCGATGAACAGTAACCACACCGATGAACAGTACGTTATGAACAAAAACAGCGCAGATGAACAGTATGCGATGAACAGTACACAAAAATCTCCCAAAATCTCCTCTGAAACTCTCTGCCTCTTTTTCTCCTCCCAAAAACTGTAATAAAAACGCGGCCACAGCCTTTTTATCTCGCGACCTTGGGCTTCTCTGATTAAACCGGTCCAAACCAGCAATTTAAATCGAATTGGTCGATTTTCCAATAACCGGTGTCGATCGACACAACTCCTTGGTGTCGATCGACACCACTCGACCAGACCAACAAAAACACGCGCAATCGACTTAAACCAAAAATTATCCCAATAACCAGTGTTGATCGACACCCAAACCTGGTGTCACTCGACACCAATTAATTAGAAGCCGTTTTACAAATGTTAACACAAGGATGCCTCAACATCTAGACCGACTGCACAACAATCAAACAAGAAAATGTACAGTCAATCAGAAATCAATGCCTCAACCTCTAAACCGACTGCGCAACAATCAAACAAGAACATGTGCAGCCGCTTAGAGATTTATACCTTGCATAACAATGCAAACAACAGCTGATCACTTGGTGTCGATAGACACCACTCCCGAGACAGCACTTTTCGGTTCACGGATGTTACAAGTATTTGGTTCTCAACGGGACTATGAGGAGGACCATGAGTGACACGATTCAAATTACTATTGAGGAACATCAAAGCTATCATCCTAAAGAAACAGAAGAGGGCAGGAGTCCGAATCGTAGATCTATGCCTGCACAGATCGTAGGAACATACTTGTAGTGTATGTAAGGATCTAGACGGACCCTTACTTAGGCATACATGCATTCGGTTCTCAACGGGACTATGAGGAGGACCATGAGTGACATGATTCATATTCCTTTTGAGGAACATCAGAACTACCATCCTAGAGAAACAGAAGAGGGCAGGAGTCCGAATCGTAGATCTATGCCTTCACACATCGTAGGAACATACTTGTAGTATATGTAAGGATCTAGACGGACCCATACTTAGCCATACATGCATTTGGATCTCAACGGGACCATGATAAGGACCATGAGTGACATGATTCATATTCTTTTTGAGGAACATCAAAGCTATCATCCTCGAGAAACGAAAGAGGGAAAGAGTCTGAATCGTAGCTCTATGCCTCCACACATTATAGGAACATAATTGTAGTGTATGTGATGATCTAGACGGACCTGTTCTTAGCCATACATGCATTCGGTTCTCAAAAAGACTATGAGGAGGACCATGAGTGACATGATTCATATTCCGTTTGAGGAACACCAAAGCTACCATCCTAGAGAAAAAGAAGAGGGCAGGAGTCCGAATCGTAGATCTATGCCTCCACACATCGTAGAAACATACTTGTAGTGTATGTAGGGATCTAGACGGACCCTTACTCAGCCACACATGCATTCGCTTCTCGACGGGACTATGATAAGGGCCATGAGTGACATGATTCATATTCCTTTTGAGGAACATCAAAGCTAGCATC
>OVBJ01002410.1:0-18189 GCA_900406535.1 Noccaea bulbosa
TATCACACTAAAACATAGGAGATCTAATTACCATAAAGTACACGTTTTGCTCTATGAAAGAAGAATGTGGCAACTTATTAGCATTTGAATTGAGTATCCGCTCTTTTTCTCTATGCCTGGAAATGGAGAAGTAGTACTTAATTAATTACACCACCAAGGAGATAAGTGGCAAAAATTTGTACTTATCCTTTCGCAGATACTTTTATCACCGTCCTGACTGTTTAGTAACCTATGGCATGTGTTATTAGGTTTAGTTAGGAAGCTTTGGCTCTCATATTTTGGCAACTGGCAACTAAGGAGCAAATACGTCAAAAAAATTTAATTCTTCAGACTTTTTCCCCTAAAAGTAGGAAGGTTTGGTTCACATTTTTTTTTTCCAGGCCTCAAGGGTGCTTAACTTGGAGAGAAACAGCCTGGAGTTTCTTTTGCAGCATTATTGTGGAGTTAGAGTGCGTACTAGTCCAATCTGTTTTTTTTTTGTTTTTTTCACTCTTGTCTTCTGACTTGTATATCAACATCTGTTTTGTTTATTGCTGTAGATACCAAAATGCAGACTGGAGAGTAAGACCCCTTCCAGAGGAAATGACAAGGTCGGTTCTTCTCTGTCCTGTATATTTTCACTACTGTTCTGGACCTTCTGGCATACCTTGATTTTAGCTCACATTTTTTTTATTTCAATGCAGATATGCAAGAGAAGATACCCACTATCTGTTGTACATATATGATGTACTCAAACTAGAATTGCAAGGAATGGAAAAGGATGACAATCATACTGACTCTCCTCTGCATGAGGTAGTTGTCATTAAACTATGCTGACAAGCCTCATACTGTATGTTGGTATTTTCATGATAGATGTATAATTTTCTTTGATTGTTGTGCGTGGTTCTTACTATCTCTCTGTTAGATTCCCATACTGGCCAAGTCGGAATTTGTGTGGCTTAAAAACCTTGATGGGATAGCATTGTAGAACTCTTATACTATTTTTGAGAGTAACTTTGAGAGGCTTTGTCATGCATATAACTATCTGTCATCATGAATTCCCTTCTCTAAGCAAAGGCAAAAAGAAATCTTGTACCACATGTTTTGGGAACTCATTGTGGTTATTGGCATTCACGTTTGTCTGGAATTGGTGATTTAGCACCTTTCACTTGTAAACATGTTGCTTGTTTAGATTTTGTTTCATCCAGCTGAGACTCTCTACTTTAGAAGAAACATCTGATTTTTATTCTATAATGATCTAAAATACCAGGCACAGAAATATCAAAACCAAAAGGACATACATAGAGATTACGAACTTTGATCGACGAAGAGGGAGAGTGGAGCTTCGGGAGAGGGAGCGAGACCGTGGAACGAGATGGAATCGGCGACGAGGGAACACAATTTTTGAATTGAAAACGATTTCTGAATTTAGTTAATTTTTTACCCATAAAAAAATATTAATTTAGTTAATTTCTTTAGTTAATTTTTTATGAGCTGTAACTTAGAAAACCTAAAATAAATTATTTAATAGAAACCCAATTCTTTCCTCTTTCTCGAGCGAGCTCCAGAGAAAAAAATCTTTCTTGTATCATTCATCGCGTCTCCGAGAAAGAAACATGCACAGTCCCCAGGTATATTTTGAAAGGGATGGTTTGGTATTTTATCTAGTTTTCTTCGTTCCATATATAATATAATATCGCTTTAGATCACATAATATCGCTTTAGATAATATCGCATAATATCGCTTTTAGATCTAGATCTAGATCTAATCCTATTTTTGGGTCCAGGATGAGGATGATAATGATGCTCCTCCCCAGGATCCCCAGGATGAGGATGATAGTGATGAGGACGATAGTGATGCTCCTACCGAGGATCTCTTACCACTTCTCGTCGCTGACGTTCCATACATATGCGTACGATTCAACCCAGATGATGGAGAGGTCATACAACGATTTCTCGAACCAATGACCAAGAACAAGTCCAGTTTGAGTGAAACTTCGTTTCTCCGTGTTGAGCGTCCGAAGTATATCCGTGATCGCATCAAGATGGATGAAACTTTGGATTGCCAATACTTCAAAGAGGGAGAAGAATGGTTCTTTCTGAAGCGCAGTCGTCCTTTTTCGAGTGATGTTGATAAAAACTTGAAGTTGAAGTGGAGATCTAGTGCGTTTACGGCGGTTATGGTGGGTCAACAAACAGTTGGGGTGAAGAAATCGATGACCCTCTACGACTACTCCGATAAAGAGAGAATTCCAGCAAGGAAAACCGCTTGGAAGGTGATTGAGTATCGACTCTCGAAGCCGGAAGACAAGTTGGTCATGTGCCATCTCACCCGCGATATTACTCGAGTCCAGTATCCTCCTCCACCAGCTCAACAGAAGTCTCCTCCACCAGCACCAGCTCAACAGAAGTCTCCTTCACCAGCACCAGCTCAACAGAAGTCTCCTTCACTAGCACATAACTCCGATGGGGGTACAGCAACCAGTACACCATCTGTTGCACAAACCTCCTCCCACTCTGACACCTCCACCTCCGACTACTACAACCAGGATTGATTTTCATGTTTTATGGGAGTGAACTTTGTTTCTCCTAATAAAGCCTTCTCAGTATCTTGTTTTTTTTTAAGCTCAAGACAATAATTCCAAGTTCCTCATCTCTACCATTTTGCTTTTGATGTATTTTGGGCAATAAGTTCGCTTTCAGATGATTTGTGTTTCTTTTTTTGGTTGAACATTTTGACTATCTGTTTTCGTTTTTGAATTCTATCTAAAAAGCAAAATCCGCGTAATGTGGATGTTGTTTCCTCAAACATTGTTCATCAGCTTCGACATTAGAGAGGTAGACCCGAGAAAAGGATCTCTTCCTGAAATCCAATAGAACGAACAGAGGTTTACATAGAGAACGCAATACTCAAAGTTTATGTTTTGAATGATATTATCTCTTCTCATCTTATGCTTATCGCTCTCTCTCAACAAGTATTCAACTCTTTACACACACAATTTGGTTTAGCATCCTTTTCTCGAATACACAAGAAACTGCATTTTCTGATTTGCTTAACTGTTGGAGCAAAACGGGAACTTATGAAGCTGTCAGGAGCTTTTCTACTTGGTTTTTAATTTTATTTTCAATATTTGAATTGCTCATCTTTTATCAACTAAAGATGTGTATTCTGTTATCTTATGAATGATTATTTGCATTTGCATTTTCTTAGATGTTCGTCCATTTTTTGGTGCGTTTTTTTTTTGCCTCTGTTTTATCAATATAAGTAAGGTATGAAGATACTCACGAATGCGGAGAGGGCTTGGTCTGAGATGTTCCATCGCTTTTCGGCTCCTCCGATGATTTCTTCCCTTTTTTTTTGCAGAGAGTGTGAGAGTGAAGTTGATGATTTCTTGTTGGTTGTGATTTTGTGAGTGAGTGAGTGCTAGAGTGGGTTTAAAATACATTTTCGGCCTTTTTATTGGAGAGCTTGTTTTTTTCGAAAGAAACGGCACAACTTTATCATTAACCATATATATTTTTGGGGTCTCGCTGGTTTTTGTGGTTTGTCATCTTGTTCCAAGTTATCCATGGAATTTTGTGTTGTCTTTCTGAGAGACCACCAGAATCTTGGTGCGATTGCTACTACATGACATATACTCTGATTAAGTCTTTCTCTTCCCTGCAGGAGATAGTAGTTTGATAATATGGTCAAGATAATACAAGGCATCAACAACACTGAATCTTGCTTCATTCACAAAAACTTTTCTTGTAAACTGAACAGCTTAGGAGGAGAAGATTCTATCTAAAAGAAATAAGCTCTATCAGCATATTCTAATTGGATACAGAAGAAGCCATGGCTAAACTGTACTTATGATTGAGGTAAGCTTTGATGAAAGGATCCAAGTCACCATCCATCACAGATGTGATATCAGAGGTTTCATGGCTTGTCCTGACATCCTTAACCAGTTTGTACGGATGAAACACGTAGTTCCTGATCTGCTGTCCCCACTCAGCTTTCACTACATCTCCTCTTATTTCCTTGATTTCAGTCGCACGTTGCTCCTCCGCGATCACCAACAGTTTCGCCTTCAGTCGGCTCAGACCTCTCGTCTTGTTCGCCGATTGACTTCTCTCCTCTGCAATATCCAGCAGTTAGCTCAGGCTCTTCACTGCAGGTTGTTGTATTGTAGACCAACTTAAGGAGTAGATTTGTGGAGATGAAAGACAAACCTGAGCAACGGACCGCAACACCAGTAGGGATGTGAGTGATCCGAACAGCAGTCTCAACCTTGTTAACATTCTGTCCTCCTTTACCACCAGCTCTCGTGAAAGTAATCTCAAGGTCTTCCTCTGGTATATCTACACCTACCGCTTCCTCAGGCAGAAGCGGCATCACTTCCACGCCGGAAAAGCTTGTCTGCGTGCAATATCAATATATAAGTGTACGTATTAGCACACAACCACAGAGTTCATAAACAGAACAAAGACAACAGGAAAATAAGGTGCTATTACCATAGATGTCAACACAGAGGTTATGAAATCTAATGAACCATTGCATGTCAAAGCATCTTAATATTACCTGGCGAAGGCCTTTGGAATTGAATGGTGATTGTCTTACAATCCTATGAGTTCCTTTCTCTCCTGAAAGATAACCATATGCGTAACGACCTTCGATTTCAAGGGTCGCTGACTTGATCCCTGCTTCTTCTCCAGGTGACATTTCAACAATTTTTGTCTTGTACCTTTGCTTCTCTCCCCATCTCATATACATCCTAAGCAGCATATCGGCCCAATCCTGCACTGGAAGTTGAGCACAGAAACACTCAATGATCATTTATTTGATACGAAGTTAGTATATACTCTACAGGCTTATATCACTCATGAAAGGAGTCTTCAAGAACATGTATATATCTGAATTCAACGAGACCTCTCAAAAGCATTAAGAAGCCGAACTGCGTAAAAACAGTAATTTACCTGAGCATCTGTTCCTCCAGCTCCAGCTGAAATGTAGACTAGAGCGCCTTCTTTGTCGTAGGGTCCTGATAGAAGCTGTGTTAGCTCGAATTTATCTACCGATTTGTTCAACTCTTTGATGATTCCCATGGCTTCTTCGAGTAGGCTAACATCAGTAGAGTCCATCTCTTCTGTTAGTTTCACAATCGTTTCCGCATCTTCAACCTGCACCAAGCAGCAACAACACAGCATCACTCAAGCTATAGACGAAAATGGAAGAGGCATGTGAAATGTTTACCTAAGATGTGTTACTCTAAAGAGACAGCAAAAGATTTGCAATTTCAACATCACACGTAAACCAAGAGAGCAGATATAAGGAAAGGAGATGACTGTGAGGAGCATACCATAGTTTTGAACTCAGAAAGCAACCGCAATCGATCTTTGAGATCATTCAAAGCCGAGAGCGTTTCTTGAGCTTTAGCACGATCATCCCAGAAAGAAGTATCAGTAGCTTTTGATTCCAAATTCTCAATTTCTTGTTCTAGTTGCTTCAAACCAGCGGAAGCTCTAATCTCTTCAACACGAGCAGATGCTATTTCAACATCTTTCCTCAATGTATAAAAATCTATCACAGAGGAAAGCAAAACCCAAGTAAGCAAAGCAGAGCAATTTGAAATTTTACAACTGCGATTGAACACAATTTTCAACATCAAAGCTCACATTACTGGGAATTGAACGTACCTTGCATCACCCACTCACTCGTATCACTTTCATCCGAGACACTTAGGTTACTCTCTTGAGCAGCGAATGATACTGAAAAGACATAGAAGAAAATTGTTAACTCGATCGCAAATTCCCAAAGATGAAGAACTTCAATTCTGAAATCTAAGATTGAAACTGTAGCGAGAAAGAGAAGAACTGACTCGGCGAAATGAGACGATAGGTCGAAGAAGAAGAAGAAAGAGAGAAACTGGGAAGAGAAATCTGAAGTGGGAGACGAAGAAGAGGGAGAGTTTTTGGGCGAAGAAGCAAAAGCGTTGTTTTTCCGGCGATAGCGAGAGGTCCGAGAGCACTGACCTCCATGGACATGCTTTCTGCTAAAAGCTTTTGCCCCAAATTTTCTGGCTTCGACGGAGTTTTCTTATTATTATTATTATCCACACCAAGCTAACTGCCACGTCACCGGGTTAATAGAAAAATAAAAATTAAAAAGCAGAATGTGACAAATGGAGAGGTGTGATTTGTTTCACTTTCACATTTGAAGTCTGAAAATGAGAATATTATTAGCTCCAGAGGCATTTCTACAAACTATAATACACTTTTCAATACCAAATACTATATTGAATTGATTTAGATTGAAGTATTCGATTTGCCTGTGAGGAGGCTCTGCAGCTATGGAGGAGGCAACATATATCCAAAAATGAAAGCAGAAACTGCGAGAGCACATTATCTTTTTTAGAAGTAAAAGTTGTGAAATGGTTTTTTTGAGTAAATAAACGTCCAAAAACCACCATGTATTATCTCTAAACAAAGAAACGTAAACAGTTTTTTAGATTAAAATGTCGACCTGCAACTAAAACATATCTATCTAAACATCACTCGAAGTTGTCAATTTTCAGAGGAGTGATCTCATCTGCAACTTTGAACCCTCCTATGACTCGTGCAAAGAACACCATCTGTTGCTCCAATGTGTATTTGATGTTCTCCGCCTGTTAAACCATATATTATTATAAGTTCTACTATTATGATCTTTAAGACTTGTTGTGTTATTAAATGCAAGTGAATCAAAAGCCCTCCTTACCTTGCGAAAACCGTGCTGTTCTCCTTCGTACTCGACAAGTGCTACGGGAAGACCTTTTTCCTTCAATGCTTGATAGATTTTACGAGATTGATCCGGAGTTACAACCTGCAAGATTCAGCATTAATACAGATAATGCATAAAGAGTTCGAAAAATAATAGAACAAGAGTGGCAAATCTAAGAACCTTGTCTTCTAGTCCTTGGAAGAGGATGATGGGGCAAGAAAACTTATCGACGAAGTTGATTGGTGATCTCTCATAGAAATCCTTTTCATCTCCTGCAATTATGTGTTGAAGAATTTTGGTAAAGCTGATTCAAAAAAAAAAAAACTGAAGCAAAGATAAATGATCTCTTTTAAGGATATTATTGACTCACCAACAAGATTGTCGATATAGCGAGACTCGAACTTATTACCTTCATCCTTCAACATTTTTAAGTCAGCCACCTGCATCAAGACAAGCCAAACTAATATGAATTCTTGATTTTCATAAGAAAGAGTTTGAATTCTAAGTGTGAAATCCTGTCTCAAACCAGGAGGAGGCTAAAGACCTCAAGACATATATAATCAGTAAAAGTCTGTAATAAATGCACTTTGATTCCAGAATATAAGCCTCAAACTAACAATCTTATCCCATCATTGGGATATTTCAAATTTTTCTTCATCTACAAGATTGCACCCAACTTTTATATATGATCAAAGGCTTTTTGTTATCTCTCAATTTCAATAAGCTCAACGCATTCAAATTCTCTTTGCTGGTATGTCTATACGTTCCAAGAGTTTTCAAGAACTTATTCCAATAACATAACAAAAGCACACGTAATTTGACCAAATGTTTCGTAGAGTGTAATGATTATGTACTCACCCCGTATAAGGACGCTCCGGCCCTGAAGACATCTCTGAATGCCAATGATGCAAGAGTTGTGTAGCCTCCTGCGGAACCTCCAGATATACAGAGCCGCTTAACATCTGCCTTTCCAGAAGACACCTGCCAAAACCAAAAAACAATGTTTTGGAATTGCTTGCGAGATTTGTTCACATAAAATAGGCGGAAAGAAAAAAAAAAAGAACATACCAAATGTTTAGCACAGCCACAACAGTCATCAACATCGACAATCCCCCACTGCCGTAACAACCGCTCTCGATACTCTCGACCATAACCTTCAAGACAATGCTACAGTTTGTCACTATAAACCCAACGTTTGTGTTCCGACGTGGTGTGAATGAGACATCGAAAACAGGATCTCTTGAGGCAGAATACTTTAACAAGACTAACTAAAAATGGGGTAGAGGAAGAGGTAACTTGGAACCATAAAAACAAACCTGTGCTTCCACCATAGTTGACATCAACATATGCCCACCCTCTACTTGTCCAGTACTGGATATTCAGATTTAAGGATCCACGTGATTCAGCAGTAGGTCCTCCTGCAGATTCAGATCGTCGATTACAATTATATATGTGGCATGTATAGCTGATTGAAATATCTATGATGTGGATAAAGTGCATATTTAGAATGAAAAACATGATCTTAAGATGAACACGTTTGAAACTGAGGAAGCATTTTGGTAAACTTAAGAAAAATGGTAAAGTGGTCATTTTTTAGCATACCGTGACTCTTCACTAGCAATGGAGGTTTCTCTTCCATGCTAGCATTGTATAGCGGATTGGTTGGAGGATAATAGTAAGCATAAGCGTTCTGACCAGGAACCTCTGTTGGAAATTCAATCAACTCAGGCACGCTGAAGAAAGCCTCGTACTTCAAAACATCGGGTGAAGAAGACCAAACAATCTCAGAACTGAGTGCTTTCGTCTTCTGCTGATCTAGTGTTACCTGCAAACAGAAGAAACTATAAATCTACTGCTATTCAGGCACAACTTATCCGCAATTTAAATATAAAATCTACATCATTTTCACCTTGGCAACCGATGGTGGAAGAACTGCTGATGCTCCCTCAACATAAAGGCATTGATTTCCTATTGTCTAAAACAGAAGCACAAATTTTCATTTTATTTTCGGATTCAACTGGAAATCAGATGCATATATTTCAGAAAAGAAGAACAGAAAAGCTATATTACAATGTTGTCATAATCGGTTAAAGGAATATCGAGCAGAGAACATGAACCCTGCGAATCATCCAAAATGCCAAGATATGACCTCCCTTTCTGCCTGCATTTAGATACAATAAATTGTCATCCAAACAGAAACACAGTTTCCAGCCCAAATATAAATGGAATATTAAAGAATGGTTGAAAGTATTTGAATTATATTATCTGCTCAGTATTACCTATAGCTACATGCAATTATGTTCTTCTCTTCAGAGCACTCGATTATTTCATAGGAGTTTGTGCCGAAAACCCATAGTGGTTTTGCAAACTCACCATCGAGAGGATATACAGAAACAACCTCATTGGTATTTTCAATCTGTGACACGAAGAGAAAGAGGAAAGACATATATAAGGAGCAAGGTAGTAAACATGTCCGCATTAGCAATATCTTTGTGCACCTAGTAAATTTACTTTAAGAGAAGTTTCAGGTACCAAATATCTAATTTTTCAACCAAACCTTCTCTCTACCCAAAAGTTTTGACAACTTAGCGATAACTATCACAAACAAAAAAACATTAGATCCACCACTCGGGATCTATATAGTAGGCTGAAAACCTAAGTTTTCATATATATAACAGCCTTTCCTTCAATTTCCTCAAAGGGTTCTTTTTCTAGTTCCTAATGTATGAGAGCACAATCTCCTTCCAGAACAAAGATTCTTATTCAAGAGTCCTGCTAGTTAATTTTGTGAAAAGCCAAGGACCAAAATTCTCCACACTATTATAAGAGACTGAAGAACTACCTCCATTTCAAAATTCAAACAAGTTCTCAGAATTACACACCCAGAGGCAGCCTAGGAAACTAAATGCAACTATAATTGGCAAATGTAAGGGTTTTACCCATTTATGAATGTTCCAAAATCCGTTCTTTCTGTCAGTTACAAAAAAGAGCTCCCCTGCATAATTAAGTCAAAGAGTCTCAGGTCAATAGGATAATGAGAATACTGAAGATTAACAACGATATGAGAAATATAACTAATTCCCATTTTTAAAGCTTCAATAAAACATACTGTGGTCTGGAGAACAATCATGATGACATCCATTGAAAGACTCTAGTTTCAGTTATAATTTCGAAGGATTGCTTAATTGTTAAAAAACAATAAAGATAGGAAATCCAAAGCACATGCAAGGACTTTGTAGATCAACCCTCCACAATCATTTTCACTTGGTTAGGAGAAGAAAGATGATTATAAAGAGTTGGAAAAAACAAGAGGGAAGAAAGAAATTCCTTTTATATAGAAGACTTAGATTCGTCCAAGACAGCAAAAACTTCAAATAAAAGCTCAATTGCTAAAAGCGAGAAAGAGATAGAAACTCAGGAATCTAAGGTCCATGCCTACAAATGACAGATACACCTTTTTTCCCAGAGCCTTTCACAATCCTTTTAATTGAGTAGAGTAATTTTCTGCATATATTTCATCTCAGAAAAGTACCTCTAGATGACCACTTTGGCTCAGTGGGTGATTCGACATATTTGGGATCAGAACCAGCAACACACACAAGCTTATCAATTTTTCTGCAGAAGGGTATAACTCTGATCAATACAATGCAAGTGGGAAGTGATACGAAACTATAACGCATGGGAATAAGCGTCCAAGATCCCCGATAAGACTCTCAGAGTCTCAGTATTAAGAATAATGAACTAATCGCGATATGCAATGCATCTGAAACTACAAAAACTAGCACATGCTCACCCGCCCTCGGAAATGTAGCCAACCCAAAGCTCTGCTTTATCCCAAGGCATATTAGGGTGACTCCATTCAATCCATGCCAGTCGCTCACCCTTAGGATCCAAGCGTGGAAACGCATAGAAATCACTGCCACTCACGAGTACTTTCGGTTCTGGATCACACATATCAGAAAGAACACATGTGAATCGCCAATGATCAACTATTTTAACCAATAAAAGGTTCTAAACAAACACTACATGACACCGCTGAACATCAATCATATCCCCTTTAGACTCATTCAATTAATTCAAGCAATAATACTTCACTCACAAAAGTTTAATATATATTCTACCTTCAAGTGTCTCTCCCGTAAAATCGACCTCCACTATCGTCGTAATTGGGTTTGATCTGTCCTGGCGACCATCTATAAACACCAGGCAACCAGTTAACGCCACAAAAACACAATCAAACATCAGAAAACATTCAATATTTAGCAGCAGAGAGACAAACCAACCTTCTCTAACAGTAATATAACGACTAAAGCGCGCATCAAAGACTCCATCTGCATAAGTAACAGCTGGTGCACCATAATCTGGAGTAATTGGCCTCGGAGATGAATCTGAATGTTTAACCATTCCAGAAGAACATCATCAAGAACTTGCATTTATACAGAGTATCATATACGTTTATGAGACTTGAGTGGCATGATAAAAAGAATCACTGACCTTTGTCAGTGATGTGTTGCTTGTAAAGTCGTTGATCCTTGTAATTGGAGAAGACAAGTGTGTCGTCATCTGATGAAATCCGGAAAGCACCACCACCGTATTCTTGAGTTAAAGTCCTCACAGCGAACTCTTTTGGTGTGATATCGATTGGTTCATCTCCAGGTTTTTCTCCTTCCATCACCAAAACACCTCTCCTACAAATCATCGATCAACGAAACCCAAGCTCGTCTCAAATTCAGTTTTCACTTAAATCTACTTTCGATATCTGAAATCAAGTAGAATCAATCAAACGGAAGTACCCGGATTCATTGGGGCGAGACTCGAGCCAGACTAAACGGCCGCGAGAATCGACGGCGGTGCCGCCAAGACGCTTTGAAGCTCCGGAAACGATGTCGGCGGTGATCGGAGACTTCCAGGAGCCATAAGGAGCAGTGGTGGTTTTCTCTTGATGAGGAGTCTCCAAACCGTGGGGCGAAGAAGACGACATGATTGCGAAGGAGCGAGATGGTTTGAGGGAAAAGAGATTGAATCTTCTGATCGAAGAGGAGGAAGATGGAGAAAGGAAGAGATGGTGAGCGTAAGAGGAGAAGAAGGAAGAAGAAGGGAAACGAGTGAGTGAGACAAAGTGATTGAGTGAGGTCAAGACTGCCATTTATTTTACTCATCGTCCACTTTTTTCTCATTTGCTTCTTTTATGGAGATGTCTAGCCCGGATACCAATCCGGCAGCCAATAACCGAACTAAAATTATACTGTGGTTTAGTTCGGTTTGAATACTTTCAGTTTTTGATTTTTTACAGTTTATTTAAAACAAATAAACCATACATAATTATGTTTGATTTGATCTTGAATTGTTCATATCTCTGTTTTCTTTGTATAGTTGTGAAAGATTGTATACAAACCACAAGTTTATATATAAAAATACGCAGAAAGAATCATATCTAGATCCTGTGAGATCAATACGTGTAGAGAATCATACGATTTGCAAAACGTACTCTAACATGTCGCACACATCTTTTATTCGTACCTTGAAAAAACAAACTTAGGAGATAATCTTGTGTAGAAATGGACGGGCTTTACAAACAGCTTTTAGCGGAATCGCTTTAGGTACTGTGTTTCCAGTTCCTTCTTTCATATCCACTTCTTCTTTACCAACTCTCTCCCACTCAAAACATTGTATCAACGACCCGAGAGCAAGCCCCAAGATCCGCTGGGCCAAACCCGATCCAGGACAAGATCTTCTCCCTAATCCAAACGCCATAAGCTTCTGTGCTGCTTCGAATTCTTCTTTCTCAAACCGCTCCGGTTTAAAGCTATCTGGATCGTCCCACATCTTTGGGTCTCTGTGTATGGCCCATGCATTCACCAACAACGTTGTGCCACATGGCATATCGTAGGACCCAACCTTGCAATTCTGTGATGCCATGTGTGGAACTAGCAATGGAGTTGCCGGGTATAGCCGGAGGGTCTCTAGAACGATGTTCTTGAGATATGGTAGCTCGTTGAGGTCTGATTCTTCTATAAACCGGTCTACGCCAACCCGATTATCGATTTCGGTTCTCGCTTTTCGTATAATGTCTGGATGGTTAAGTAAATTAGCAAGTGCCCATTCTAGAGTCACAGCTGATGTGTTAGTCCCTGCTACTACCATCATCTACATTAGCCATTAAAATAGTTTTAGTTTAGTTAAGTAATATCAAATAGAAATAATTTAACAAAATGTATCATAATATATATAAAGATTAGTGAAAGGAAGAAAGAAGTAAACCAGTATGATGCCTTTGATGATTTGATCGGTGTAATACTCAGTATCTGATTTTTGGAGAAGAAGCAAATGATCGATCATTGTATTACCGGTTTCTTGCTGTTCACGTTTATCGTCGATAAGACTTTGTAAAAACTTATCTGTCTTCTTCCCTAATTTTTCTACCCTTTTCTCATAACTTGAGAACAGTCTCAAGATTGGAACATAATCAACGGCGTTGCCTGAACTTGTGTTCGCTCCAACATCAGCCACTAACTTACGGACACGTTTTGCTTCTTCCTCGTCCGTTGTTTCTTCGCCGTAGCATCGTTTTCCTGTCATCATTCTCATTATGTTGTTGAAGGTTAAGTCCATGAGCATTGGTTTAATTTCCACAACGGTTTTTTCAGTTCCTGCAATAAATTAAAAGAAGGAAAATTCGATTTTCGGTTGAAAGAGATCACAAAAAAATAGAGTGGACAGTCATTTTCTTCATGTAAGATGACAAATATTATTGATGTTACTTTGTTTTAACAATATATTATAATTTTCACTTTACAAAACCATTTTCATTAATGGAAAGTATTCAGTCTATGAAGGCCTTTTAACAAAAAAAAAAAGTAGTCAGTCTAAGTTTTTTTTTTTTTTTTTTTTTTTTTTTTATTTTTGGGGCAAAAACAATTGGACATGTTTAGATTAATTAACAAAAAACACAATTTTCTAATGAAGCGTTGGACCGGACTTGGATTCATATCACTCACATGTGCCCTTATTTTATACATTTATATTTCACTTTTTTTCGTGGTCTATATAACATTAAGATAACACTAGAATAAATGAAAAAGTAGACCTGCGAGACGGAAGAGGCGGCTTATGAGGCGGCGTACTTCATCGGTACGGACAGAAAGAAAGCAGTTAAGGCGGTGGGTGGAGAAGATTTCGATGGTGCAGAGGCGACGGAGGTTGCGCCAGTGATCACCATAAGGTGCGGCGATCATGACTGTATTGTCATAACCGACGTGTTTTCCAATGGTCGTCTGAGGCCGGTTGGCTAAAATTATGTCGTTCTTACCGAAGCACTCCTCCGCCGCGATCTTGTGTGATGACACCACGTAGACTAGGCGGGATCCAAGTCTGAGGGACATCACGCCGGTGTCGAGAGACTCGGAGAGGGAGCGGAGGGTGCGGTGGATGGGCGGCTTCAGGAGGCGAAGGTGGCCTATCACCGGCAACCATCCCGGTGGAGAGGGCGGAAGATTCTGCTTGTTTGGTTTCAAGAACTTGAGAGAGATAATCAAGAAGATGAGAGAGAAAAGTGAGTAAAGAACAGCTTCGATGTAACTTTGTACCATTGTTTGCCTCTCTTTTTTTTTCTTTTGTTGGTTATAGTCTTTAGTACAAGTTGTTATATAAAGTGTTGAAAAGGCATAAATTGGTTATAATATTTGAATTTTAGCACGTTGGGAATTATAATTTAATGACGATAAAGTAACGTAGATGGTTTGTGAATCATTGGATTAGAGTTGAGAAATGCTTTAAGCTATGTGAAGTGATAGGATGAGAAATATAATATTATAACGTTTTCGAAAATTACAAAAGTTGTAGATAAGATGCAAGTTGTTTATACACAAAAATAAATCTAAACGTGGGACAAAGAGAAGAACGCAATACTTGTTTGGTTTATATTAGTTCGGCTGGGCATTTTCTTTTTCTTTCTAAAATTTTGAATATTCATTAAAAATGAAATGTTTAGGTTTTACAAACTGAATTAATCAAGAGTGCAAAAAGCTAAAAACCTATTTAAAGACGATTTCATGGCAAAAAAAAAAAAAAAAAAAAAAAAAAAAAAAAAAAAAAAAAANAAAAAAAAGGAAGGAAAAACAATCTAGTGGTATATTGTTTGAAAGTATGTGAAACTTCAAAAGAAGCTCATGCTTAAGTCGGAAAGGCCAATCAATAAAAATCGAAAATCGATATCAAAGCAAATAGGAAATTGTTGCACCAGATGTCCGAGAAAAGTGACATAACTCTTAACAGCTAAAAGAGGTTCGAACAAGACCGTCCTCACTCTCTCAATATCGACGTTCACACAGCAAAAACTTACACACAAACAATTCGACTGATTATTTCATTAACTACTTTGTAATCTTTGAACACATCGAATTGTCTTCTTGAACACATATATAGAGCAAGCCTATTTAATATGGTGTCAAATTGTTCTAGATTATCTATCGTGGAGGATTTAAGCTGTGTATTACTTAGAGCATCCTCAGCGGTGAGACGGTTTTAATCGTATCATACATATTAAATATTAATTGTTTTAATGTAATTTAATTAAAGAATTAAATTTTAAATAAAAAGAAAATCTAAACCAATGAAAACAGAACAAATGGAGAAAAGTCTTTCATACTTTGTGATATAGTCTCGTAATAAAGAGACGTCTCACACTCTCTCTCCTCTTTTGTATTCTTTTATATTTTTTTTAATACACAGAGACCCTTAGAGCAACATTATCAATAGACACAAAGTTTGTGTCTTAACATTATTAAAGTAATAAAAAGAAGAAGAGATATAAGATCTGTGTCTTATATTAGACACAACAAGACTCTTTTTACTAAGATCTTACATTATTAAAGTGTTTTTGATTTATTTTTAATGCCTTTATTTTCCTAAGATCTATACTAAGATCTATTGATAATGTTGGTCTTAGACCATGATTATTGGTAGATCTTAGGAAGTTTCTTAGACAAATTAATGCATTTTTTTAAATCAAAAAGAAAAAGAAAAAAAGAAAAGTTTCTTATATAAGATGTTTTAAGAAACGAATCTTGTGTTTATGTTCCTTTCTCTTTCCTCTTTTTTTATTTTCTCTCTCTTCTTCTTCTCTCTTTCTTAAAATAATATTAACTAAGATATAATTTTCGTTTTTTCCAATAATCTTGCTCTTATGCTACTTGCGCTGGAGATGCTCTTATAGGCTTGCTCTATGCCAAATTACTTAATATTTGATAGTTTTTCGTTTTTACTTTTTAGGTGATTCAAACAGTAGCTACTAGCTATGGTCTGAGATTGTTTAAGTAATCGGTGGTCTGTGAGAGACGACATTAATAAGTGGGCTGTGTTACTGGTTTCTTTGAGAGACTAATAAGTCTACGTGTCGATGCCTGATTGGTAGATATAAAATTACCTTCAAAAGGTACCGAATACGATAATAAAGATATTTCTGGGGCTAAATTCGTCTTCTTACATACATTATATCCTCGGTGTTTTCTCTCTTTTATAGGCAGCGTCGAGACGAGATCTCTCATTTTTTTCACAGCGTCGCCTACTTCACCTTTTTTCTCATTTTATCTATTCTTCTTCTTCTTCTTCTTCTTCTTCACACTCGATACCTTTTTGCTTCTACAAACTCTCAGATCCACAGAGTCTCATCTCTTCTTTGATCCCTCTTCATCTTGGTTTATGAGGTAATGATTCCCACTCTCTCTCGCACACCGTACTTATACGTTTGGGTGATTGATGATTGATAATCTCTTCTTCCTGGTTTCTTTCTCGCGGAAATATTGAATTTGTTCTTAGAAAGTAGTATATGTTTTTTCTTCTTCTTGGGTATGAGATTTTTTCGTTTGATTGACCCATTGTTCCATCATTGCTGTTGATTCGAACTCGAGCTATTCAATGTATGATAATTAGGGCTTGTCTAAAAATCGGATCGCCGATGCTACAGTTTTGGTTTTTCTCCTTAGAATTGGGAATGAAATTAGAGTGTGTACGCTCCTGGATCAGTTAATTTTCGTTACGAATCTTCGCGTTCGTTAAATGTTGTATTTTCGATTTGCTAGGGTTTCTTAAAAATTGATCCCTTTTCTAAGTTTTCTTGCTCTCGCACATGGTCATTTAGCTTAACTTATCTGTCTGTACTTGCTAATTTATATCCTTCGTTTGTTTTGCAGCTCGAAGGAGAAACCCACTCTCGGGTAAGTGTGATCCCTTTTCATTCTGGAGTTTTTATTAGGAAAAGTGTATCCAAATTTTTGGCGTGTGTTGTTGTTGTTTGAGCAGTTTTAAATGCTTTTTTTGTTGCAATTTAAGTTCTTTTGACACTTTACTAGTTGAATCTTTGTCCGTTAGTGTAAATGTTAGCACAATATTGAGCCATCGGTTGTTCTTTGTTTGAATAGTTTAAATGCTTTTTTTTTTTTTATGGCAACGTAAGCTCTAAGTCTGACCCAACGCATGAGCCTAGTATTTAATTTACAATTAGATGTGAGTTGATTTCTTTTGACTTAACTAGTGTCTAGTGAGAATCTTGGTCCGTTATTTTGATGTTAGAAATGATCAAGACTTGTCACTGAGAGTTGTATGAGAATAGTTTGAGTTGAGATTTGCTATTGAACGGTTTTTTTGTCTTTTCCTTATTGGGTCGCTGCTGAGTTTCCAGCATTTTGTTCATATAATCTTTATCTGTACATGCAGAGGTACGCGGATTAAGACCCGCAAGCGTAATATTGCAGCTCCTCTGGACCCTGCAGCGTTTTCTGATGCAGTGGTCCAGATTTACTTGGATAATGCTGGTGATCTGGTATGTTCGCTGTTTCCTGTCCTGGTTTTGATGTCTTACTTGTGATTACATTTTTTTGCTTGAAACTTACAGCTCTTATTTGTTTGTTTAGGATCTTGTTGCCAAAAGTGTCGAGTCGTCAGATCTTAATTTCTCAAGATACGGTGACATCTTATTTGAGGTAATTTTACAACAAAACTGTGGACATTTCCTTGGTGATTTTTTCTTAGACCAGTTTATAATCTTTCTTCTCAAAACCTTTTGCTTGGTCATTTCTTTCATCTTAACACTGATATGGGGGACTCCTATTTTTTGTTAAGCAGAATTTACTTACAGCAGTGTCTTGCTAAGCCTTAGAATTACTTCTTTGTGCATTACAAGTTGTTGCAGCTTCTTGTTTCTTTGACAAGAGGGGCCTACGCTTCTAGAATTAGGCGTTTCCCTGTTCCGTGAAATCTTATGTACACTTGTATTATAGAAAGACGGATTTATGTCATATCTGTAAGACATCGAAATCTGTTTATGCCTCTATATTCTTGCAGTGTATATGTGAATCTGTTTTCTTCGATTTATTTGTTATGCCTATGTCTTTTATGATTTTTGATTGGGAGATCTTGTCTTGAAGGTTGTTTTCATAGGAGGACGTACACAAACTGGATCAGTGAAATCTGAT
>OVBJ01002411.1:0-18186 GCA_900406535.1 Noccaea bulbosa
CAATTGTACAACAATCAAACAAGAACATGTACAATTAGTCCTAAATCCACAGCTCCAAGAGCATATGTAATCCACTCCTGAACCCCTAATGCCGTCCGATACCATTTCTAAAGCACTTTCTAGTTCACGTATGTTACACTATTTCCTTTTTTGGCACTAGTACATCTTTGATCTTTGCTTTTAATGGGACAAATAAAAGGGTTTGGTAAGAATTGATATTTGGAAATGGGAGTAATTGCTTTGGTAGTGGTTGGTTAAAGGTGATGATGAAGTTGTCGTCAATGATCTTGAAGATAGAAAGTTTCCGGAATATTTTGAATCACCGTCGAAGAAGACGTCCGAGAAGGCAGCTAGCTTATTTCGAATGACATCGAGGTTATTGCCGAATATGATATGAGCTATACATCAATCCTAGCATGAGGTTTCTTGATAGTGAACACTTATATTATTAGTGCCGACGAAAAAAACAACAACCATTATTGTTATTATTTCCTGTCATCTAGTTTTTTACATACATTTAATGTAATAGATAATAAGTTACGTTCGTCAGGAAATTAACTATCGGGAAGATTACAGTCACATGATTGAGGTCCACAAACAGACAAAAGATTCTGATCTGGCGAAAAATTTCATGTGTTAAACATGCTGATCGACACATTACAATTAAGGTTGTTAACTGCCTTGAGCGTTTGTGGTATCGAATAGCCGGTAGCTAGATATTTTTTTGTTCCTTTTACAAATTTATCTTGATTTTTTTTTTAAATTACAATTTTAGAAAACCGAAATTTGATTATTTCTATCAAATATTATCATATCAAACTTTTATATACTTGTTATATATATTCTATTCATTAGAAAAAGTATTTGAAATAACGTGAGAACGAATTTTCTTTCGTATGATAGCATTACTCTTAAATTTACATCCATAAAACCATAACATTGTTAGGAAGTCATCCAAACGTTTTAGAAATCGTTTCTTATAGTTTGTGAAGTCTTTCGGTCATTCTAACTTGATTTTTTTTATTTTTTTTTGACAAGTACCATTCTAACTTGACTACTTTTGGGTTTCATCATGATTTTTGTTTTTCTATATATAGTCTGGATAAATATTTGGTTATTTTGAGTTGCAGCGACAAACAATACACTAGTTCAATTATTTGGAACAATTTATAAAGTCTTCCTACAAATTTAGTGTCCATTTTTTAGAATGCATAACGTCCCAAAACATATGCTAAATATGAGAATTTCCCTATTAGTTAACCTAAAATAATTGTATTTATAAAAAGATATATTAAAAACTAACAATATAATGTTCCAAACCTCTTTATAAATATATTTTAACTACTTATTTTACCCAAAAAAAAATATATATTTTAACTACTTATGTTATGATGTATATATAGTTACAGACTTACAGTTTCAGTTATATATCTATATTGATAATTTTTATGTTAAACCATTATCACAATCGCTGTCAATCTGCCGGACATATCTTAAACGTACATGTTTTTAACTGTTATACCAGTTGTATAAATCACTTTATTAACATTGAAATCGTAGCTACCCGCTCTGAACTTTGGCACCTCACTCAGGCCCACTACGTTTGATCCAGTCACAAACCCTAATGATACAAAGCGTCTATAAGATACAAGTACATGTGCTATTATTATTGCAAAAATCAAAACATTCTCAACAACACAAACACTTCACTTCGTTGTTCTGTACTTAAGTTATTAAGTTTTCAACTATGGAACCAACTTATGTTCAGTTTCTTGAGAACAAGACAATGCTCATCACTGGCGCTTCGGGTTTCCTTGCTAAAGGTAAATCTTTGTTCAGTGTTCTTCGTAGTCTCCTGTTCTACGAGAAATCAATTGAGTAAATATTTTGCACCTTTTTTTTTAATAATAAATTCATTTGTGTAATTTATTAAATATATTCATGGATTATTTTAATATATCCAAACATAGTTTTCGTGGAGCGAGTTACAACCAAATGTGAAGAGGCTTTACCTTCTCGTAAGAGCATCCGACAAGAAATCCGCGGAACAACGATTACAGAGTGAGGTATATTTTTTTTGACAAAGGGTTTTCTTATTGAAATTGCGGAAATTTAAAAGTTACAAGCTATGATATTTAAGTCATACAGTTAAAAAAGAAAAGCGAATAAGTAGGGCTTACAACTTAGCACAAAAACATATATTTGAAAAAAATATATGAGTGAAATCTTAAGCTTGGAGCTTAAGAAGAAGAAGAAAACGAGAATAGGACCAAATGTATGACCAAATGTACAGAGTGAGGTATATTTAAACATGTAGGATCAAATGTATGACCAAATTTTTCCGTTTGACAGTTCATAGGAATTTGAATGTTCTGATTTGATAACTTTGATACAGGTTTTCGAGAAAGATTTGTTTAAGGTGTTAAGAAAGAATATCGGTGATGAAAATCTAAACGCCTTAATCTCGGAAAAAGTTATCTCTGTTCCGGGCGACATATCACTGAACAATATGGGAGTGAGTGACTCTAATCTCTTACAAGATATGATGCAAGAGATCGACATTGTTTTGCATTCTGCTGCCACCACGAAATTCGACGACAGGTATATTTAAAATTAAGCTTAATTTGTAATTAAAAAAAAAAAAAAAAAAAAGAAAAAAATNAAACATATTTGACATTTCTATTGTTATTAACGACTCATATTAATCATTTTTTTTGTTCGTTTGTATATGAAAAAGATATGATGTTGCACTTGGGATCAACACATTTGGAGCAATCAATGTTCTTAAATTTGCTAAGATGTGTGTGAAAGCACAATTGCTTCTCCATGTCTCAACTGGTAATCATTTAATCTTTTAAAAACCAAACTGATCGATATTTATAATTTCCCTCCATTCCATTATAATAAAAAAATATTGTTATAAACTACATAGATAATTTTTATAAAAGAAAAATAAAAATAAACTACATAATAGTAATATTATTATATTTTTATATAAGAAATCATTAACTAAAACTTTTTTTAGCCAATACGAAAATACACTAAAATACAAATCGTCACAAAATATCAAGCAAAGTTACATAAAGTGAGAAAAAAAATTATTAAAATGGGACGGAGGGAGTATACCGACACTCACTATTTTTGTTTCTTTTGGACAACATTCGACACTCACTATAATTATATTTTTTCATATTTTTCATTCTTTAGCTTATGTGTGTGGGGAGAGAACGGGACTCATACATGAGAAACCATTTGCTATGGGAGAAACTCTTAACGGAAAAAACAAGGTAGATATCCATGCAGAAATGCAACTGGTACAAGATAAATCAAAACAACTCAAAGAACAAGGTTCTTCAGAAGAAGAAATTAATGTAGCCATGAAAGATCTTGGGTTGGAAAGGTCTGCATGTGTACAATTTCAAATACAAAAATTAGAAACTCGATCCATAGAATCTCCATTGGACGATAATGTGAAGTAACTTGAGGTACATTGTCCATTTAAAATAATGCTAATTAGGGCAAAGCTTTATGGATGGCCAAACACTTATGTCTTCACCAAAGCACTGGGAGAAATGCTTATTGGACACTATAGAGAAAATATGCCTATTGTAACTATACGTCCCGCAATAATCACAAGCACTATCTCGGACCCATTTCCCGGCTGGATTGAAGGTTTAAGGTTAGCTATCAGTCTATCACCAAATGTTTCTTTGGCCTTATATCTATCATAAGTCAAACTAAATTTGTTCATTCAAGTAAATAATTTCCTTCTGACTCAACTTCTTTTGTGGTTTTTTGTATTTTGTATATATGAAGGACCATAGACAGTGTGATTATATTATACGGAAAGGGAATGCTAAAGTGTTTTCTCGCTGATCGTAAGACAGTATGTGATATGGTGAGTTCACTAGGCACACTGAAATAACTTGAAAAACTGTAAATCAAGATTCTATATTTACTAGCATGATGCTAACTAAGCACCAATATGTATGTCGATAACAAGATACCGGTCGATATGGTGGCAAACGCAATGATCGCGATCGCAGCTGAACATTTCGGTGATTCAGGAAGTCATACCGTTTACCATATCGGCTCATCTCACCGGAATCCGGTGATGTATAAAGAATTGTATGAATACATTGTTCGTTATTTCAAGGAAAACCCTCTGCTCGGTCGCAATGGTATGCATATAGTACCAAACGTTACTGTTTTATCCACAATGGCTTGGTTCCGTCTCTTTACGAGCCTTCGCTTTACATTACCTTTACAGGTACACTTATATAAGTTGCACGTGAAATATAGTTTTCTCTACGAGTGTTATTCATACTCTCACATTTGCTCTGTTTTTCTTTTTTCTTTAGCTATTGCGATTACTTAGTATGATTTTCCCATCGCATTTTGGAAATAAATATGAATATCACAGCCGCAAATTCAACATGGCGATGAGATTGGTGAAACTTTACGAGCCTTATCTACTTTACAAGGGCATGTATGTCGCACTTTCACATTTCTTCAAACTTTCCTTGCTTTTTTTACATTTATTTTCCATTTTAAATGGTATCTATCTAACTATCTATTCATGCCTTAATTCACATTTAGAGTATACATTAAAATTATATTGTATTAAATGCAGATTCGATGATATAAACCTGGAAACATTACGAATCAAGAATGCAGCCAAAGAGATGGACACAAGGTTCGGCTTCAACCCCAAATTCATTGATTGGGAAGATTATTTTATGAATACTCATATCCATGGCCTCATTAAACACGTTCTCAAGAAGTAGTCTTCATATACTAGTTTTAAATGGAGTCAAGTAATAACATATTGTCTTGTATGAGTTATAGACTTTAAGCCTACTATATATTGAAAGTTTGAAGAGTAATGCCGTCTTTGTTTACTCTGGTATCCTCTATATACCATCCCATATTGGAATTTGTCTATTTATAATATTTGTCAACGGTTTCTTTATATATGATAGTTTAAGTCATGACATTTATCAGTTTGCGACCGAATCTCACACTCTTTTATTGTTGTTAAGCAAATTAGATCTTTTTCCGCATTATGTGAAGGCTGGAGACTTCTCCAGTAAAAAAAATGGTAAAAACAATTACAAAAGCAAACAAAAAAACAAACATATATGGAAATCACAAAGAAAAAAGTAATAATAATAATGTTGAGCCGCGCATAACAGCTATAAATTGAAACAAAATTGATGGACAAAGTGGGAAATAATTTATTGGCTATAAATGATGCAACCACTGCGCTGTTAGTTATTGTTGAGCAAACCTTCTCGGCTCATTATAACGACAGTAAGGACTACGGAGAAAATGTTTTCCCACTAGGCTTTCTAATTTTAGTATCATTTTAATACTAACTATATATAGTTGGTAGGATTAATATAGTAAGTGTGTTTAGAGTAATGAAGTTTAAATGGTTGAATAATGAATTAAGATCCATCGAAAAATTTGTTATGACTAAGATCCATCATCCATCGCGCTAGTTATGATAATAGAATCAGTCAGTTTTATCCCAAAAAAAAAAAATCGGACTATGATTGATGTTTTCCTTTATTTTTTGGTTTAGTGGTTTTGGACCACTTAAGATCCAACATGAAAGAGAGTTAGGAAACCAAACATCTGAATGATTATCAGCCAGTGGACTATGATTTTTCTTCGAAAACAAAAAGAAGAAATCGTAAATGATATTCTTAAAGAACTGATGTACAAACTAAGAAAAACAAACTAGTTCATCAAAAACCCCAAATAAATGGTGATTTATATGTAAGCACAAAGTGGTGTTCAGTTCGTAGTATCGTTACTTTCGTACGTATATAAATTAATTGAATCTAACAAATTATTAGGTTGAATATAAGTTACGGCAAAAGTAAAGGAGGGGATGAATTAAAGAGCCGTAAATAGAGAAGAAATGCAAACGTACAATAGCTCTATGTGTGAGAAGCCAACCACCAAAGATCAACGCATTTTGTTCCTTTAATTAATTATAAAATCCTCAATAGTTATTTTATATAAAGCTTCCATGCATTTCCCATATTTCACTCAGACAAGAAGATATCTAAAGCCATCAAATCCATAAAAACTCTGTCTTAGTTTTGAGCTTCATCAAATGGCGAATGGGGCAGCTGGTGCAGCATTCTTCCTTTTCGTTTTGGCCGTCTTCTCCAACTTGGACCTCTCAGCTTCCTCGCTTGTTCGTGGCAAGGTCTCTTGCCTTGACTGCCCCCGCGATTTCGACTTCTCAGGTCTACTCTTTTTCAATAGTTGATCTCTTGGGTTTTAGTGTATCTAATCCATATTTCAAACTTATGATGCCAGCTTACTTTTTTCATTTTACGTTTTGAAAATATAAGAAACTTTGTTATATTTCTACCATTACAATAAATTAATTTTTCAGCTCAACTTTTTTTGTATTATTTAGGCATTAAGATTCTCTTGAAGTGTGACGGAGAGAAGAAGCCGGTGACTGCCATGGCGACTTCAGACGGATCTTTCAGGTCAGTGCTTTCTACCGCCGCCGAAAAAGTCTCTATGAATTGTCTTGCGAAGATCTTGGGAGGTCCTGAGCAGCTATATGCTCACAAACACAACTTGGTCTCTGAATTGGTCAAGTCCAAACACGATTCCAGAGTTCTAACTACTTCAAACCCACTTTCTTTCTCTCTCTCATGCCCAAAACCAACCGGAGATAATGTCGAAAATATGATCGGAGATTCGAAGACTATTAATTTCCCGGGGACAGGAGGTTTTGGATTCCCACCTATGAGCTTCTTTCCCTTCATACCAATCATTGGCATACCGTGATTTCAATCAAGTGTGCTTGTCATCAAGACTTTAAAGACATATTTATTCATGTGTTTTGTTGTTTACGTGATGTAAGGTGTGGGCCAATAAAGAAAAATATAGCAAAGTTAAAAAGCTTTTGGTTTAGTGAGAGATATAAGGTTTTTTTATGTGAGAAGATAATGTTGTTTATTGGCTTCTTGTAGTTTGCAATCAGTTGCTTTGTACCAAGTTTGTGATAATAAGATGGGATACTTTGTTTTTCGGGTGATGTATTTTCCATATTTGGGTGTGAGGTAAAGTAAATTTATTATTAGATCTCTCTCCTACGAAATTACGGACTGGTCCTTCTACTCGATTGGGGCAGACTCAGTACTTCGTAACAACTAAGTTACCAGTTTAAATTAGAAGCAAGTGGATGCATTAAATTCACTCGGGAAACATAACATCAACCCAAACGATGAGCAATTATCGCTGCAACAATAAAAGTGGGACGGTAACATCAATATTGCAGGTCGTTAACACTATATATGTATACAACAAACATATTAACGTCTGTAACTCTTTTTGAACGTAAAATGCTAACAAAATATATCACAATAAGTGTTTTATTTGCTTGGTACATAACATGATTACTATATCACAATACACAGTAAACACTAAAACCCTAAACACAAATACTAAACCCTAAACCCAAAACCTTAAACACAAAAAAATTAAACCATATACCCTAAACCCTAGTGGAGGAATTCTAAACCCTAAACACTAATTCATTAACCCTAACAATGAACCCTAAATAAGTCATCCGGAAAAATAAACATTAACACCAACAAGGATGAATTATATCTGCAACAATACAATTGGCACTTTAACATCAAAATTACAGCTACTTCGTTAACTCTATCTTCGTTAACTCTAACTCTATCTTCGTTAACATGAAAATTACAGCTAATAAAACCATTACTACCAACACCATTAATATCAACACCATCTTCATTACTAACTCCATGTTCATTACTACCAACACCATCTTCGTTAACATCAATACCAACACCATTACAATCCTCCACCCAATACCAACACCATCTTCATTAGTAATTCTATCTTCATTACTACCAACACCATCTTCATTAACATCAATACCAACTCCATTACAATCCTCCACCCAATACCATCACAATCCTTCAACAAATATACTCATTGACTAATATTTTATATAACATAAGTAAATAATTACTAATGATAATAATAAAGTTAACATGATTATCAATAATAATAACACGTAACTATACCAGACAACGAATAATAATAACAAGTTAACTAAGCATGTAACTCATTAACTAATTTTGTTATTGGTTAAGTTTTATATTAACGTCTACAAAATTATTCAGATATGAATTTTTATGATTCAATGTAACTGAATGCTGAAAAATCTGTAGAACCCAGAAAAATAAAAAAGAATAAGAAAAAGATCCAAAATCAGAAAAAGAAAAGCTGACCCAGATCCAGAATCCGGTGGTGAGAAGAAGAAGAAGAAGAGGAAGAAGAAGAAGATCCAAAATCAGAATCAGAATCAGACTGGCCGATTCAGATGCAGAATCCGCCAATGATGGAGAAGAAGAAGAAGAACAGATGTGATTCTGTCATGTCAATGGCTAATCTTCAAAGCCCCACTTTTTTGAAGCCTAAACCGAGTTCACTGGTTTGAGCAGTTGAGAGGTTGAAAGGATGGACAATTTGGTCTTTTATTAAGTGAACAATTGATCTCAGACAACCCCTCGACATTGTCAGTTAATTATGACATTATTTACACCCGAATTTTGCAATTTCTCTAATAAGATTGGAAGTATTATAGTGAAATTCGTCTTCAATTACAATTTTGCAACCAATAATGAAGAATCATAATCAGCTTTCGTTGATTTGAGAAACGTTGGAGACACTTAAACTTGACGGACCATTAGACACATTATCATTTTGTCTGTGATTCACAGAAGACAAAGACGAAAACATGACAAATCATGGTCCAGAAATTGCAAAACTCGAAAATTATTTTAAAATGGAGAAAAACCCACTAATAATAGCAACAATAAAAAAAAAAAAAAAACTGTCTTTCAACAAAAACTTGAACCTACAAAGTAAGGATTCAGGAATAAACCCAAGAAGAAGAACAAGGCTAATGAAGCTTCTTCAATGTCTGATGATACCTTAGAGAAACTTTGTGATAGAAATTCCTAGAAAACTCGGTTTGGTGGACCCATTGTGCTCTTCAAGTACAAGCACCTCACCTGCAAAGCAAATTCAAGAAACAACCCAGTGTTTAGAGACCAAGACGGATAAATGCATTGAGGAAGATCAAGAAGAGAGATTTTTACTAACATTCTGCCAGTTCTTCTTCAAGAGTGAGACAAGGAAGTTAACGCTCATCTGAACATTCTGAAAGATCTGCTTCTCTTCCATGCCAAGGTTCCCAACAGCGACTCCCATACAAAGAACCTTCTTGAGCTGGAACTTCACTGTTGCCTTGGTCTCATTCACTTTGGCTTCCAGAGACTCTTGGTGGCTAACAAGTGTTGGGAACTTTCCTGTTCAACAACATCGTAAACAAAAATGAGACCAAAGCATGAAGAAATCATATGGAGACGATGATGACACAACTAATGGAACATCTTTAGACATGCCTGCCTTGTTGAGACCGGGACCAAGAAGACGAGGAATCTGCTTAATGACAGATTCAGAAGCAAGGAAAGCCTGGAACTTCTTGGCGAGCTTCTTAACAAGTTTCTTGTTCTTGTTCAACTTCTTAAGAGCTTCGACATCCATAGAGTCCAGTCCAATCTTCTCAGCCTATAGTAAACCAAACCCCAAGTTACACCTTGTATACTACTACTGACCATAAGATGCTGAGCAAAAAAAGATCACCTCTTCAACGTGCTGGGCGTCACCGAGCATGCAAATCTTCATCTTTGGCCTTGGAATGTGAGGCAGTTTAACGGATCCGCTAAACCGCTTGTCCTTTTGCGGGTCATAGTTCTTGAGACCAATCTGGAGCTCGATTGTCTCAGTGAACTTGCGAGGCTTTGTCTCCTTGCAGTGAGCGACAATGGCGGCTATCGCCTCTCTCACGGGTTCACTCTGGAGCTTACTGCACCATTCACAAAAAAAAAATTGGATTTCAACGCCATGTATAACCAAAATGACATAGAATCCAATTCCAAAAACAACACACCTAAGTGATTATCTACGATTATACCAATTTTTTTTTTCTTTTCACAAAATTATTAGGCTTAAACACATTTGAAGGCATCAATAGCATTATCAGTATCCAAGTCAGACAACAACACATTGATCACAGAGCTATCAAATTCTTAGCTGACTACTGTATCATCATTACTAACATACATTGTAAGAAGACAGAGAATCTTATAAAGCTTAGTTTTTTTGAGCATACAAACCTCATTTTGACACTCCCTCAGATCCTCTTGTCTCCTGAAACCCAAAAATTAAGAGAAAATAATTTCCATCAGATTTCCAGTGCTTTCGAGAAACGTACAGATTTTCTCAGATTCAATAAAGAGAAACTACAGTGGAAATGAGTCGCCGGCACAAAAGAGTGAAAAGTGAGGGAAGGAAATGAAGAAGAAGAAAAAGAGTACCTGTGTAAGATCGGAAACAGAGAAACAACGGCGAGAGAAAAGGTCGTGTGTACACTTATATGAGCCAAGAAATACGAGCAAGAGAGGACGAGGGAAAACCCTAATTAAAGCCCAATATGGCCATTTAGGCCCACTGAGAGATTTTAATACGGCCCAATAGGATCTGCAGCAAATTAAAAAAACTTCAGGCCTTTAGTACGAATTTTTCTTCTTGGTACTGCTTGTGCATGTTAAGAATAAGATTGAGTAGTTTTTGGTGAAGATTTAATTTCTGATTTTATGTGAAGTAACTTATATTCATACATATCCCACATGCTGGAATGTTTTTCAGAAACTGAAATTTGCACCTCTAAACAACATTGAACAATGTCAACTTTCAAAAATTAGTCAGAGCCAAGGGGGATTATGATGATTTATGAATACAAAGAAGTAGTTTTGAAATGAAAATACATATATTATTATATATTTTAGATCAATGTTCAATACTCAGCCTTCAAGGCAGACAATCACTATTCACTACAAATCCCTTTATATACAACAACAGTTAGAAACAAAACCATAAAAAAATAATCACTTGTTGTGAGGCAGTGCGTCAGACCAATTTCTTTCTCCTGTTAAATGCTTACCCTCGCCTTATCCGAACATAAAAGAGAGATCATCCATAGGAACCTCATCAAGCCCAGCTGTATCAATATCCTGAAGACCTTCGAACCAGTTTCCAATATCTGCCTGCTCATCTATTTCCTCAAGATCATGGAACGCTAGTTTCGAGAAATCAATAGGAGCTTCCTCATCAACTGCACCATCTCCAGAGGAACCTCCTCGGTTCGAGGTGCCCCTGCCTGCTGGACCTGTCGGGTGAGTTGTTGTTGTTGTCGTCGTCGTAGATCTTGATTGGTTTTCGTTGTTGTTGTTGTTCTTTTCTTTGGGTTTTGGTTTGTTCTTGTTCGTGAATCCGTCTTCTCTCTCGCTTATCTTACCTCGAGCCCCTCCACTAATAACCGCGCTGTCTATGCTCGTTGTGACTTTGGATGAAGCACATCCGATTACATCGTCTATCAATGCTTCTCTCCTCTCTGTACTAGACACTGCACCTACAAACCCCAAATAGCTCATCAGATTTTCTGACAAAAAAGGTTTAAAGTGTAACCACTGTCTAGCTATTTCATCGAGAGGCTTGACCATTAGTATCTAACAAATATACATTAACGGAGATGGTGGAGAGAAGAAGACATAATGCAGCTACGACAAAGGCGCGTGTGTGTGAATATGCTTTCGCACTAATCCGAAATTATATTACCCATGTTTTCATACTTGCCAATTGCCATAGCAGAATAAACTAATTAAAGATCAATTATGGACTCAACATATAAAGTAGATTTTGTGTACCTGAACCCTTGGCCTCAGCCTGGTGATTAGAAGGTTCATTGAGCGTGTTACTGGCTGTTCCAGAGCCGCCATTTTCTGATGATTTTGCATCATTGCTGGGTGAAGTAAACAAGATGTCTTGAAGTGCAGGATCAGCAAAACAGCTAAGCCCAGTTTCTTCGAACTTGCGACACCTGGCAAGTGTCCGCCTGATGAACGCCAGCGCCACTTGTCTTGTGACCTTGTTGACTTTAGATGCTTTACTTCCACGGCTTGCCTGTTTTCAGAGTAACATCAATAATTGGGAAAACACATATATACATCCCGGTTCCCACAATCATTCATCATCAAGTGTACGCATTTACTAGTTTCTTACCATTCTTTTCCGGTGAGCTATTTCCACAAGCTGGTCCATAGCAAGATGCTCAATTTTCCTGCATGCATACCAAAAATCTTAGCAAACACAACAGTGTAACTTAAAAGATAATGAGTCAGAAAAAGCCTAAGCCAACCTTTTCTCAACATCTTTCCCCTTCTCGATGGTAATATTTAGCTTCTCCAACATTTTCTTCTTGTTTCGGATCTGTTATTATTGGTCAAAGATGGAATATGAGAAGTGATTACTATGCGTCAAAGATTAAATTCCAACAGGAAACCGGATAAAAACTCTTCACCTGCTGATAAATGCCTTCCTTCAACTGCATAACATCTGTGCTCATAGTTTCTTCAGCTAGATCAGGCTGTGATAAAAAAAACAAAAAAAGGAATTAAGTGGAAAAGCTAGAGTAACACAAATATATATGCTTTAGCTCAAGTTCTTTACAGAATAAAATGACTTGAGACGTAACCCACCATTGCCTCCGGAAACACTCCAATGCTCTGTAGTTCCATAAGAAGTCGCTCATCCAAAGACATAAGCTGATACTGAGAGTCAGATACTGGGAAGTTGGGAATGTTCACTTCTCTAGCTTGCAATTGACCCAGGCTGTTCGAATATGTTTCACAGCCGAGTGCAGCGTCCGAATGTGAAAGATCATCATCCCCAATCCAATGTTCATTGCTATGGACTGATGTAGACATGCTACCATTTCTTAAAGGATTAGACACCACACTCCTCTCACTGGAAAATCTGTCAAACAAATAACCCTTGGGGGTCTGAAGATCCCCACTTGACTCTACTTCAAATTCCATTCTGTCTCTCTCTCTGAAGTCGGTGTCAATATAGGTACAGGAACCACAGTGAGAATCATCACTAGCGTAATGGAGAGACAAATTCTTCCCTCCATTGAACTGTACAACTTCTTCTCCATCGTCTTCCTCAATTAAAGCAGAGAGTACCCTCTTATACAACGGAGTACTCTCATTCAACTTTCTCATGTCAAATCTCTCAAATGAAAGATCAGATATACATGATGAGCCTGGACTTAAATAATCAACAATTCCCTCACCAGGGCGACGTGGTGTTTTCGGCAATTTGACACCCTGAGACAGGAAGTTCTCTTTCAATCATACTACATTCCAAAAAAAAAAAAAAAAAGAAAAGTATAAAACTAGCCATTGCTGCAGAAGTTTACAATGCAGCTTACCAAAATGTTATAGCCATCTAAGATTGCCTCTGACAGAGATTCATCAAGTTCTTCTGCAAAACTCAGCTGTTTTTAAAATAATAACAAGTTAGAGAAAGTTTGAGTTGGCATCCTAGAGAGAAGTCACATATATGATATATGATATATGATGGTATTTTTATTATTACCTGATCTTTCATGTTTTGCATGTCATCTGCATTGACGGCAGCAAAGATGTGGTCCATCTTCTTCCAAAACTTACCAGAACAAGCAAGATCTACAAAAAAATATGTGTGGTTAGAAGGAAATTTGTCGCAATAAAACTTGAAAGACAAGACATATGGAAGGATGAATACTTGCTGCCTTCCGTGCTGAATTGGCTGCTGCAAAAATATCTTCACGATCATCATCAGAATCACCTGAAAAGCCAAAAAATAAGTTAAATTTATGCTCAGGTGCTCTCTAGAGTATCATACAGCTTATCCGCAGAGATTACATCCAACTACTATCACTATCCTACCTTAAATATTAAATTCCTCCCTTTGTACAAATGAAAATAACTGGGCAAGAGCTAATAGTTACCAAACCTCAAATATTTAGAGTAAATCCTGTTCAGGAAATAAGTAGCACATCCCAGAAAATGGTTCAAGAGAGAATAAATACCTGTGATGTCTGACGGAGTAGAAATTGAATTTGAGGCAAGACGCGTAGAAGGTTTACGATCCTTGACCTTTTTTGCTGGTGGACGCCCATATTTGCTGTCCAGAGAGAGACAGAGAGACGCAGTACAATTGGTCTCGCATATTTTAAGATTTATAGGCAATAACATACTTTCAAGGTGCAAGGGACAAGAAGAAGAGCTGAATTAGGCATAAATTACCTTCTATTCTTATCTGAAGCAATCTTGACATTGTGCAGCGGCTTCTCTACTGGTAGATTCTCCGACTTAACCATGATAGGATGAAAGCCAGGAGTCGTCAACGACGAAACACTTTCACTCTTCCCTTGCTTCCACGCGCCACCTCCTTTATGACTAGTTTGAATTTTATTCTTCCTTACTGGAAGTAACAGCGACCCTGTTTTAGGAGTTGTGAACAAGTCACCACTTGCAAGAGCACGCTCTTTGGTTTTGTTGTCTCCAGCTCCTGAGTCTTCACTTTCAGATAGCCCATATGGTGATGAAGCATTCTTCAGCTCCCTTTTCATTCTTAAAGGGCTGCTATCAACAACTAAGAGTGGCCCGTTCGTTCCAGGGGAAGCTCTAGGGCTAAAATCAGATGTTGCAAAACCTTGAGCTGAAATCTTGCTATCAGTATGCTTTAAGACAGGCGAAACTACATTTGTTCTTCTTGTTCGAGAATTCTTAGGTCTCTGCCCAACCCACTGAGCCATTGCATGTGCAGATGAACCTGCTAGCAATTGAAGCTTTAGATTATTCCCATAAACAGTACATATAGTGTATTTAGACACAATTAGATTGCCCCTAACCTTGTAATACTCCAGATGGGGGCTCAACTTTGGATGAAGAATCAACCCCCATAACAGCTGCTGTTCTTGGAGCCCTAGAAACCTTTCCTTTCGATATTGCAGAAGAGCTGTTTATGGGGCTATCATCCTGGAAGTTTCTCCTGGATATGCACAATATGCTTTAATCAGTCACGTAAATAATTTGCTGTTAAATTTGAGAAAAAAAAAAAACTGTAACAAAAAGCTTAAGGTTCTGCTCACTTATTGTTCCCCTTGGCCATAAGCCTCTGCTCAGCAAGTACTGAACGATCCCTTGCAAAGGAAACAGTCTCCAACTCATTCCTGGATAATGCACCCAGACCTGGACTGTCCGGCTCAAATGAAGAATCAATTCTATTAATTCCACTCACCCCGGACGAAGATTTCAATCTGCAGAAAAAGTTCACATTATGTATGTTTTCTTTGAGAAAGAAAGTTATGCAAGAGAGATCCATCCGGAAAACTATATATACAGCAGTATGTTGCAAGAAAATCCCACGGTATCCGACATGATAAAATCATTTCGCAAAAGTAAGACCTAGTGGAACAAATTCAAGATGAAATCAAGTTTAAGTAGGTAACTTGACATTCCCTGGCAGAAACTTACAAAACTCATGGATGATATAAACATATAGAATATCATATATCAATTAGATAACAGATTAAAAATTGCAACGTCATTCTTTTTAAAGCCCACATAAGATCCTAGGGCTAGAAAATCAGTAATAACATCCTCAAACGGTGTTTAATGTTATACTTTAGATTCCTTTGAGTTTCACTTTATCTAACCAAGAGGGATCACTACCAGGTTTATTAATATCTCCAAACCTTACCTGAAATTTTGGGTGTCACAAGAACGCAACTTAGAGTCAGCTATCGGCTTTGGCTGCACGACACGTTGATCAGGATTCATAACTCTGTTGCCTAGAGTTGCAACAGACCGTTTTCTTTTCATTCTTGTCTCCCATCCTTCACCAACAACAGGTAACCTGCGGATCTTCTCTTCTATTCGCACTGTTTCTCCAGAAACACTTGGTGGTGAATCAGAGCCCTTTTCTATAACCTGCTGCCTTGCAAGAGTAGAAACTCTACCATCTCCCTGAAAGTATTAACAGGCGAAAACCATTAAACAACAGTGACCTGTGAGAAAAGCTTTCGGGACACACTAATTGAATATATCAAGTAAAAAAATTCAAATCTCATGTCTTCTATGAGATTTCAAAATTAGCGAAACGTAGAGTGACAGATGAATAGAATGGAAAAATGCCAAGGACAATAAACAATCTTATATACATCCATAAGCGTCATATAGATCAAAAGTGAGATTTAGATACAAACCCGCACATCTGCGACTGGCGTACGAGCACGCTTATTCAATCCAAGCATCTTTTTTCTTTCCTCGGATCTTTGAGCCATACTGTCTTGTGTTCTTGGAACCTGGTTTCTGACTTTATCAAAGTTTGCCGCGTCCATTCTCTCACCAAGTGGTATATCATTTCGCCGTCGTTTCTTTGAACTTAAAGTCTCCGCATATTTGTCCAACTTGAATATGGATTCACTTAGCTTCTTTGCTAGATCCCTACAATGAACTTAAGGTTTTAGTAAAGCTTAACAAAGACTGAAAATTAAGCAAATAAATCCTAGTTCTAGTAAACACCGTGTTATACTGTGAAAATAAATTACTAAGAGAAACCGTAAACTCCTAAGCCAAAATCATGCAGCTTAGATTAGTCAGTGGTCACAACAATAAATGTGTAACAGATCAGTCACAGATAATTAAAGAAAACAGCAAAATCCTTACCCAGCCTCTCTGGAAGTATCTTGCACACTTTCTTTGAAGTGCATGAGCTCCTCTGTTGTGACAGGAGGAGTAGGTTTGGGATGGGACATCCCAAAAGAATTCTCTTCTGAGGAAGCCCTACTAGGGACGCCGAGAACCCTTCTAAGCTCTCCTGAACGAGTATAGTTTTGATTGCCTAATCTAATTGGTTCCAAAGTTAAGACTTGGGAGAGATTTGGGGTATCAGATGATAATCCTAAGGTACCCCTGCTCAAATTGTTACCAGATCCTAGCATGATGTCTTTGTCCACCTGCTTCACTCTAAAAGCCACTCAAACCTGCAACCAGAAAGCCGGAAGCACGCAATCAGAAAATTTCCGTCATTTCTTTTTCTTCCCCACAAGGAGGCAATTATCCCAAAACATATAAACTTTCCATGAGCTAGCAATTAAGGTATCTCTTCTACAAGCACCTGATTCACGTAAATCCTGAAATACAGTATTGTCACTCTTATGCATCACAAACACTATCCTAGTGATCTAAAGAATCCAGCAACGCCAATTGTGAACCAAAAACAAACGCGAGCAATACAAGGCAATCATATAGCAACACTGAAGCAGTTTGCTCATAAATTTTACTGGCGAAATTACTTCAGAGAACACCGAAACAAACAAATAGCTGAGTAACTTTAAAATTCAGCAAAATGTCAATGAAAGGAAGACTCAAAAAAATCCTTATTCTCGAGAATTGATGAAAGAAATTCGAATAACCTCACCTTTGCATCTAATCCCAAGTCATGAATCCGAACATATAACCCGAAAACCCTAAAATTCACCCAAAAGCCGCCGTCGAATCCCGGCGAGAAATTGGAAAGAAACCCTAGAACCACGGAGAAGAATCGAAACACGGACTTGAGCTATCAAACTCCAAGAGAATCCAAGCGGAATTGGGACAGGAGCCGAAATTTTTCAACGAGGTCAAGCTTGTGGGTAGATCAGAGGGAAACCAAAAAGAAATAAAAATATCCCTTCTAGTCGGGCTTTTGTTTGGGCGATTTTGCTACGTCCATTAACACATACGTATATTTTACAGATTCCGTGTGGCTTATGCACTTGACGTCATCATTCTCTCTCTCTCTCTCTGGTCAATTATTATACGGCTTTGACCGGTATGGCAGTTCGGTACAGCTGTACAAGTTTCAGTTCGATTTAATTTAACAATGTTTATGAATTTTTTATGGAATATTGAGGCACACTTCAGTTTTCTTTTCAGAGATTCAGTTCAGTTGCATGTTTTCTCAAAGATATTTTTGATTTTGTTTGTTTTAAATTTGGTTCAAGTTATGTGATTTAAGAAACAAAATTAGGATGAAATCTTACATATAAATAATTAGCTGCTATCAGTCGATGTTCATCATCAAAGTATGGAATTTGACACATTTGGTATTTACGGGAAGTATTCTTGTTGTGATGTTTGGTTCTGATTCAGTTTTTCAGGTTGGTCAAATCGGAGG